>CACKRE030004806.1:30949-49133 GCA_902602495.3 Ectocarpus sp. CCAP 1310/34 | reverse complement strand
CCCCCCCCCCACTCACACACCTTGACCTCCGGCTGCAACGTCTTGGTGGCGAGGGCGATGCCGGCGATAAGCCCTGCGCCTCCTACCGGAACAACGATGTAGTCCACGTCGGGAACCTGCTTTCGGTTTCGTTTGGACGACACGACAAGTCGCTTGGGTTGTTGGTTATCAAGGCAAGACAGCAGCAGCCAGGAGCACACAGCAACAGGATGAGGCAGCCCCATCCTTGACAGCGCAGCGACCGTCAAATCACCACTGCAAAAAACCACATTCAACATATTCAACACAATTCAACACATTCAACTCGGGCAACAGTAGGGAGCGAAATCACAGCACAACAGGCCACGGAGTACCTTGTTAAGGTGGGCAGAGGGTGGTGGATTGTTGTTGGTAAAGTGTGCAGGCACACCGACTCCCCTCACATGCACTCTAGAATACCTACGATACGGTTTAGCTGTAGACCCCGCCTCCCCCCCCCCCCCCCCCCCCCCCCCCCCCCCCCCCCCCCNCCCCCCCCCCCCCACCTGCTCCAGAATTTCCATCCCCATAGTTCCCGCTCCTGCGACAATCTCGACGTCGTCGTACCCGTTGATGTACCGCATACCCTTGATTGAAAAATGATGGAAACAGAAAGGGGGAGGTGGGTCGTGTTTGGCTTCCGTTCGATCGAACCGAGCCCTCTTGAGTGGTGTATGGTACGATACAATACGGAATAGTTCAGTACGGCTATGGTATAGAGTACCGTATCGTACGGTACGTTCCGGAGCGGTACGGCACAGTAGGCAGGAAGGGGTTTCATTTTTTTTTGAATACAGCTTGTTACAGCTGCGTGGCCTTGGCGTCCTTCAGGGGGGATACCTGTAGTGCCTCGCAAACGTTGGCTGCGCGGATACACTACAATGCTACCACCCTGTGACAGTCGTAACAAAGTGGGTTTATTAGCAGCAGTGCCGTGGCATATTCATTCCTCAACACCAAGGAAAAAAAGAAGCAACAAGTTGAACCATGATACCTTGAACTGCGGCGCGGAGGTGGCGTGGTCCTTGGCCTCGAGGATATGCTGTCCGAATTGCACCACGTTCACGCCGAAGGCTTTGCACTTGTTCACCTGCATAGGATCATCGTGCGTTGCGACATTGGAGAGTGGTCGATCGGGCGTATAGCATGACAACAGGCCCCGATGACATGAGCAACAACAACAGCAACAACAACAAACACAAAACACAGCGGACAAAAGAACTTCGACGACGAAGAAACAGAGACACCCAAGAAAGAAGAAGACGAAAAAGCACAGGGAACGAGAACGACGGCAGACAGAGCTCCAACCAAAGAAACCGCCAGCACGCTCCCCTCGCCGCCGATGCTGCCGCCGCTGCTGCTGCTGCAAAACAAAATTACAGTGCAGTTGGCCTGTATCTCTACCGAATATTGACCGTCTCCGTTTAACGTCGTCAGAGATATGTTGCAGTTCGTTCCTGAACACACGTAAGAACACATGATAATCATAACACCAACTTTCACCAGAAAAACAACAAGCAACACGTGCACGCACACAAAGCCGAACGGTTCCGTCGACTGAACCACATGGGTATGATCATTTCTCCCCGAAAGAAAAAACACTGTCGTTTTGTCATTGGTCCGCCCGTCTGGGCACGGCCGTTCCCATGCCGCCGAAGTACAAGGTACACACACACGCATACTAGCTCAGCCTCGCCCCAGATCATGTGGTCTTAAGAACATTTTTTTTATTTCACCCGCACTGAGACTGACGTAAATTTATTGGTCAGCCGGGCTTGCACGGTCGATGCTAACGGTAAAAGTAAACACACACACACACACACACACACACACACCGTAGACACCACTCCCACCCCCAGATCAGGACAATGAGAAGCGCTTTGTGTTTTCAGGCGCGTTGAGATTGACGCACTTCCGTTGGTTAGCGGGTTATTAGCGCGGTCGATACACATCGTCGATGCCAGTCGATGTCAATGAGGAATACACACACACACACACACACACATACACACCTTCGTAAGCGGTGCAATTGTGGGCATTACGACCGTGACTGGAATCCCCAGCTGAGTGCCGTGCCACGCGAGAGCGAGGGCGTGATTTCCCGCGCTGGCAGCGATCACCCCCCTCTTCCTCTCCTCCTGTAGTAGAAGTACAAATGAGAGTAGTAGTAGTAGTAGCCGTAGTAGTAGTAGGAACCCAGGGACGCAAAAACGGCGAAAACAAAACGTGCTGCAGCGTCAGAGGAGGGTCAGGAACGGGGGTAGCTTCTCTCCCTACAAAAGGAGCAACAATTACAACAGCTGCATGTCCCCCCACGAGCATGGGCACGATTCCCTCGTGCGCGTCCTTTGGATCGATTTTTTTCGAAAGCGTTGATTGCCGGATCTAGAGATATGGGTTAAATACACGTCACTTCCCTCTTGACGTAGCTAGTTGGTAGTACCGACCCTCTCTTCAGACCGAACCTCTCCAACCCCGACCTTCTCCTAAGACCGACCCCCTTAAGACCGACAATTTCCTAATACCGACCTTCCCCTAATACCGACCCCCTCTTTTAGCGCTTATTGTCCGCAGAAAGCGAGAGTGCTTTTGTCGTGCAACAACAGCCAGGTTGTCGAATCGATGCTCGGTAAGCGAGAATAACGTCTCGTATCTCATAGACAAGGTGATTCTCCACGTTGAAACTCATGCTACAAAGTCAGGTCAATCTCGAGTAGTATTTGCTTATTGAACAGTCGATAACTACCGTCTCGAGATGAAAAAACAACGACCGATGCTTGACCATATTTCAGTAAGTACAAGCAATTTACCGTGTGACGTTAAAAAGTATCGATAACGTTAACTTGATGAAAACAGAAAAAAAAAAGGCAAAGGAAAGGGTGAGTCGATTCTTCCTCACCTCGTCGAGACACATGAGAGCGTTTCGCGCGCCTCTCTCCTTGAACGATCCGGTGAATTGGCTGAACTCCTGCTTGAGGTACACCTGCAACAACAGGGGGGAGACAAGAGGCAAACAACAACAAAAACGACAATCTCAGGCAAACAAGAGCGGAAAATGAGCTGGCTGACTCAAAAATTGATGGCCACCCGGAGGAAGCGCAGGAAATTCATCAGCGCCAGCAGCAACATCAACAGCAAGCGAAGATTCAACAACCAACCACCAATAACATGCGACGGAGGGCCTTGCGGGGGCACCCGGAAATGATATATAGTTTATGAGAGAGAGACGCAGGGAAAGCTTTGGATAGGCAGAACACGAGCGTCTTGGAAACCATTTATCCTACAGAAGGATAAAAGTGGAAACATCTTGTCTTCATGATGAACACCCGGATGTGTACCTGCCCCCCCAACATGCCCCCCCCCGCCCAAGACCCTCCCCATAAAAAAAAAAACATTCATGCAGGTGCAGGAGCGGTACATAGCACGTAGGCCAAGGCAACAACCACACACGGAACCGAGACACAGCGGCTGACAGCACGAGCGAGATGCGGTACGATAGCTCGCACCCAGACTCCGAGTTATTCTGTTGTTTGACGCCCCAAACCACTCCCATCAAAACTCGATTATATACTTTGCTACACCTGTGGACCCATCCAGCCTACGAGTTGTCTGCCACAACTATTGTAACTCCCACAAAAACTCCCAAGTCTTGTCTTGTTGTCCGTCCAGCCTACAGCAGCGCAACCCACACACACTCGCCTCCATCCCGCAGAGATCGCTCAAGAAATGGCTCCTCTTCATGTCTGACCGGACAATTCCGTCCCGAATGCGGTGCATCGCCTTGCTTATGTCCTGCATATCGGCAAAACAAAAGGACGTCACAGAGGACAGTACGCAACAGTTAGGAACGCATATGGACGACGGGTATATCCTGTTAACGAGACGTAGCACACCTTGAGCCTCAACGCGTGGGCGCGTGAGCTGCTGGGAGAGTGCTCCTTGTCGAGACGGGCTTCTCGACAAATGTACTGCTAAGTTCATGAGAGGCTGTCTGTTTCCTGCAGGTGTTTGCTTCTGGAGAAGCATGGCAATGCATTCAAGGAACCATCGCATGGCGTAGTGACGAGAAGACGAGCATGCTGCTCGCACGGTTCCAATTTTTCAGATGCAACAGTTTTTGTCTTGCGTGCTTGATAAAACAAAAGGAGAATAACCATATAACAATAGAACGGGTGCACGCATGTATGCAAAAATGACTAGTAGGTGAATATTTGAGTGCCGCGGTGTGTTCGGAGGTAGGCGCAAGGCGTGAGATGCCGAGTGGTACTCACCGGCGGCACGAAGCAGAAGGGATGACGGCATTTAGTGGAAAAGGCAGGCAGAAGGCACCGAACAAATGCTGGACCATCTAGACATGCATGCGTTGCGACAAAGAGTAGCAATGTAGCATCCCTACGCTACGCTGTAGGGCATGAAGTTTCGCAGTTTTGCCAGCTGCGAATTACACAGGTAACAGTACCAATATGTATCGTCTGCCAAAAGAAAAGAAAAAAATGAATTCATACAAATCCACGTCAATATTTTTACTTTAGCTTGTGTTTCCGGCGAAAGAACAGTAAGTAGTACATTGTGGTGTGCTGTAGTTTCATGATTTGGTGGCGAACGTTCAATGTAGGATCAATTGCATGTTCCCCTCTGTTGTTGCTGGCGGGAGGTCTTGTTCCCGAGGGTGGCGGGAGGCGCAGGAATTAAGCCGCTCAACAAAGACACCTCGCCAACATCTTCGTGCGGCAGGTGCAGAGGATTTCGTAAGTGATGCTGATGATCATGTGTTTTGTTGTTGTTGTTGTTGCTGTCTCTACAATAAATACCGTTCCGGTGTCTGTTCAGTGCTACTTGTCTCACACCTTCCACGTTCCAACTGGCGCGGACGCCTTCGGAGAGTGCATGTAGGAATATTGTACTGGCAGAAGGTAGACTGCATGACGTAATATATCACCCCCCCTGGGCCAATCTTCAAAGACCGACTACACTCCAGCTGCTAATATTCCCCAGCACAATCAGTGACAACGCCGAAAATGGCGATGTTAGAACTGTTTTGTCGAGAGGTTTCCGAAGACACATCATTTGGTTTCTGACATCCTCTTCGTCGTGCAAGAGTTGAAATCGGTCCAGGGGGCGCGGCACCTCATGCAACCTATGCATGCGGCGGCACGATAGTAGTAAAGGGAGACACATGGAGGAAATCCTCAACATTTTGTTGGGGGCGATCCAAGAGCGGTCTGGGAAGAGTTGCATCTACACTGGCAGCAGCACGAAGACCACCGCCCGTGCCTTGTAGCCGCACACAAGCACAAGCAGCTGTACAGCAGGCCGTATCTCTCCCTGGAGCCACCGTGTCTTATGTACGTCATCGGCCTTCCCAACACTGCTTGCCGTCGTCTGTTGACATATTTTTCGCGCCGCTTTTTTCTGAATATTCGCGTACGTCTGGCAACTCACATAACTGCTGCCGTGGAACGAAGCAGCCTACGCAGAGGCAGCAGAAAGGGCCTCTAAATCAAGAGAGAGCGTGCGCGTGACGGGGGAATGCTTTCGCGCCAGGGATGAGAGGTTCGCAGGGCGTCACACGCTGTGCGACGAGCAGCATGCACATGATCTTTGCGCCGGAGCGGCGACTTCTGAACGAGATTTTCAACCAAACCTCCTAGGCTTCCTTCTTCCGCCCCCCCGCAAAACTCCGTGCGACAGGTCGACTCTCTCTTGTCGCCCCCCTTCCTTGCCACCACTCACCAGAAAGGATACCGGCAGTTCGGGAGGAGTAGCAGGTTCCGGCTTGTCTGGCTCGGTAGCCTTTGTTTTCGTGTCGTCCTTGTTCGCAGCAGCAGCAGCTGCTGACTCGCTCTTCGGAGTAGCTGCGGAGCCTTTCCATCTCGCCGCCGCCCAAGAAAGTACCGGCCTTGCGGACGACTGGGGAGCCACCAAAGGCCGACCAACTACGCCTTGCACCGCCGAACGCATCGCCATGTTCAGTGTTGGTATGGTTGTGCCGGGGACAGCACTGGTCGGGGGAAAATAGAGATTGGCAGCGTATCGTGTGGCAATGTTGTGGGTGTACAGCAGTCTTGGTCGAAAAAATGCGGCATGATCGCATGATTTGAGGATCTCGGATCTCGCGTTTTTTTTTTTTCGGCCGTCAAGTTATTTTGGCCGTCCCACCTGAACCGATCAATGCCGCTGCGCCGGACATTCCGGTGCGCAAGCAATGCTGTCCAGTATGACTGTACACCCAAGGGCAATCAAGGGGGTGCTGAAAAACTGGAATGGTCCCATGTTGATGTGCCTTGTTTGCACGCACGCACTCCTATTTGCGTAGCCTGTTCGTTGCATATTTGAAGATTCAAATGGAAAATACGTACGGCCGCGATCGGGGGAGACGGAACACTCGAAACCGCGCGGGGCGTCAGTTTCATCACCCCGGCGATGTGCTTGCGAGTAAGTAGGAGGTGGACAGCTTTGTTCACGTTCGGTTCCCAAGGAAGGCGTCACCTACGTCTGGTTGTTGACGTACGTACAGTAGTCCTAGTCCGCACAAGTAGGCGCGAAACCAACAGGCGGTTTTCCCACGTGTCCATTGGCGCATGTTTGGGGGCGCGGGACCGTGCAGCACATGTTTTTGCCTCGTTATGGTTCGTGTCGACGCACCTCAACACACACACACACACACACACCGCTCTTGGTCGCATTAGGCCACCAGAAATAAGGCTGTAGCCAGAGAGGCATCCGGTGGTTTGCCCTGTGTTCCGGATGGTCAAAGAGAGCAACCTCCCCAAGCCACACCATCAAAAGCTGCGACGGACGACAGTGGGAGGAGGGCATAATAACGTCAACGGACGCGCCTCCGACTAAATGTTGTATGACTCGTGCATGAAAACTCGTGTTGTCAACTCGGTTCATTAAAGCGCAGTAAGAGGAGAGCATACGCACTGTCTCCCGACTGCTTAACCTCGCCCCCGGAACCCAACATCCGAAAAGAGAAAGAAAGAGCCAACAACCGTTACATCAACAGTGACGCGAGTCGAGTACGGCCATCCAGCCGAATGCAGCAAAACGTCGTAAAACGCCAGATGGGGAAGGTCATGTCCTCAGGCAGTCAACCGGCCTGACGAAAAAGGCAGGGGAGAGGGGGGCAACTCAAAACTCACTCCAATAGGGACCCAGAGCGAAAAAAAAAAACGAAGCAAAGGGTTGTTGGGTGGCGACCACAGCATGTTTCTAGTCCGCCCGTAGCGCCTGCTCTGCCCAAAGACCCTGTCCAGACACGCCTCTAAATTTCTAAAATATGCGCCATGCAACAGCTGCAGTAACCTTCCCCCAGTCTCCCCCCATGTACTGCAACTCTGCATACAAAATCGGGCGTGGCAAAATACAGGCACAAATCACGCGCAGTGGGGACCTTGCCGCCTGCCTGATGCGCATCCTGCCCCCCAACGTCTTCGCCTCCCCCTCAAACTACGCGTGCTCATCGTCCCCGACCGAGAGGTGGGAAAAATTTCGTGCCCTTTGATTATGATGTTTGGACTGGAGTCCCGCTACTACACTCCCCTCAACACACGCGTCCAAAAAGCACAAGAAAAAATTCCAAGAAATGTCCTCATCCTTCAGCGGGGCGATGAGATTGCACGCAGCGAGCGCCAGCGTTCCGCCAGCGACATCACGGCGGCACAACATAACCTTACGCCGATTTACGCGTGGAACGGTACGCCGCCGCCGAGCAGGAGTGACTGGTGGACGAGGCCGCCGATGGCGGACATGGCTAGGCGGCCGTTCTTGATCTCCTGCAACTGGTACTTCTCGCGCACGTCCGCGGGCTTCTCGGAGAGCTTCAGCGGGTCAAACCCGAAGTCTCCGGGCTCGTTCCCGTCCTCGTGCATGTTTTCCATGGTCATCTTCCCCTGTTTTTACCAATGGGATGGAGAGGAGAGAGATCGGGCGGGGAGGGGGGTGAGTGTGCGCACAATAACTATCGATATCGAGGAGAAGCAGCCAGAAGAGCTGCGTGTCGTGTGTCGTCCGAGGCCAAGCTGGAACACAACCGGCACGAAACGAAGTCCGTGGACAGAGTAGGATGCGACATGGAGGTCTTCTGTGCATGTCCAGCGTTCGTCAGCAGCGCGCACGGATTTCTCCGCGTGCTATCTTGCACGTGTGGCGTAACCGTGGGTTCGAAAGATCGTTTCACCGTGCAGCGCCCCTGATCCGCAAGCCACTGCCACTGCCGCCGCCGCCGCAGCAGCGAAGACACACTGAAACAGTGGTACAGCAGCGACAGTGTCCGGCGGATGTGATGATCGTTGGCTTTGGTAGAGATGTTGGCGACAGCACCGGCAAGAGAGCTAGCTTGCTAGCTACCCTCGACGGGTGCACCCTTTGAGGCGCACTCCGCACGCGGGGGAACAAGAACCAGCTAGGCCGCGAGGGTACAAGAGTTCGGTACACCACGTGGAAGAAAAAATAAGAGAAGCCACAAACCGTTTCTTCCTCTCCCGCGCAACCACAAAACAAGTGCTATCCGCGAAAACAGCGTGTACTGTGCATGCGTTTCTTCAACACAATACTCCCAACAATTTGCGCAACAGACGCGCAGGCAAACCAAGTGGTGTGTAACATAAACGCGACCCATGCATGTTCCGAGGAACGCAAAAGCATGCCGTGGAACTCGTTACATTTGAGGTCCAAAATACGCGAGTCTGGGACCATTGACAGGAAATGGGACGGTTTGATGGGCCAACTGGCATACACGTGTTAATCCTGAGGGGGAATCCCGCAATGTCATCGCCGACGCCAATCGATGGACGAAAACAGAGAGAGGAAAGCCTGGGCTTGCGTGGGAAAAATGAAAAAAGCGGCGTGATCGAGGGTCGCTTGGGGACTAAGTGACAAGCCTCATGTCCCCGTGGGTAGCCCCAAATAACGAAGCGCGGCTACATCCATACGTGGTTACGACGCACGTGCAGCGGCCTGATCCTCCTACAAAGGAGCACGTTAACAACAGAGCAGCACCCAAATTGTCATGGGGGACATGGGTGTAGCTCTCGCAGTACGCGTGCGGTGCTGGAAAAAAAACTTTTGCAGAGCTACAGCAGAGCACAATATCCTTCCGGCAAAGAAATAACTTCCAACAAAAAAAAGATGATACCCGCGGATCGCAACAGCTTCTGAGCATGGCAGTAGAGTTTGGCACTACGCTGATACGAACTTGGGTGTCGGCATGGGACGGACGAGCGAGCTGGGGGGAAGGAAATCCCCGATATAGCGGAGGCGCGGGATTTTCCCATTCACGCCTCATGTATTGTACCACCTCTCCGTGTGCATGCCCAAGAACTCATGAAGCACTCATGTTAAGCCTGCTCTCAGGAGCACCACGACATGATATTTATGGTTCGGAGGGACGCCTGTGATGCATTCTACCACAACACTTCGGTTATGAGGAAGATGTGTAATGCATATCGCTGGTCCAGGGGGGCACGAGTTCAAGCACTGGGTAAAACAACGTGCACGATTTTCGCTTGTAATACAGACTCGCCATGACTCTTCTCGAGAAAAGTGCGGTTGGATGTTGAGTCTGTCCAAACCTCGTGCGGCGTGCAGCGGCCTGGCAGCCGCAACGGGCCGCTCGACACCGCGCGCGCTTGGCGACCGAAGAGCATTCGTCTCGTACACGAGAAAGGATGGAAAAGAGACGGCGTCACGAAAGACACGAACTTCCTGAGAGAGAGCGCTACAGTAAGCGTATCCATACGTCTACAGACAAAAACGCAATGTACCGCGGAGCAGTAGCACTGCAACTCTCCCTGTACTTCACATGCAGCAGAAGAAGGAAGTAGACGAGCAAGCACTGACATGAGGTTCGAGTGCTTCGGCGTTGTTCGTGCTTCCGTGACGACATGTCTCAAAATAGGCAATGTACCTACTGCTGTATGACAGCATGCGTACAATTGGGGGTTTCGTGCACGGCATGCTTTCCGACGGGGACAACAACAGTACTTCAGCGCTAATAATGCGTACTACTTCTACGCCTCTGGGCGTAAGCATCAATCGGCCAAATCACCGCCACTTGCAGCTGCTACAACTACAGTAGCACTATTTATACAATGACGTAGAAAGTGCTTTCGTTCAAGTGACATCGAGGTGATGGTGCTACGCACTGGGGACTGCTTCTTTTCGCCTTGAGAAAAAATCTCCTGCGGGTCTTTTCGGGAATGCTGGACTTTTTTTTTTTTCTCCCTGCCGTCTGCCCCTCTGGCCCCTATCCTCCACTTCTACTAGATAGACGACCCAACCGGGGTCACATGGGAGGGGGGGGGTCGGACCCCCTCCTGCGGTTCCTGCCTGAGATACTTTTATCGTGAGAAGGGTACAGCAATCCCTTCCCTCGCGACTGATGAAATCGACCAAGTTTACTTACAAAGGGCTTTGCAGCGCGTCGCTTCCGAAGGAGACTAGGATTTAATTAGTGCGAAAAACGAACTCTGGCGGGACTCGAACCCATGACCTGGCTGCGAGTTTACCCACTAGACCACCGGGGCGACCGGAGTGTATTGTAAATGCGCGGTTGATCATGACCATGGCACCACGTGACTTGTTGTCGCGGAAGCAAACATACTAGGAGAATGCTTGTACATGTAATACATGTAAACCAGGAACAAACGTGTGAGCGTGACGCGAGCAGCAGGGTTGGTTCATGAGCAGAACCAAGACATTGTCTACATGAGTGGTGCCACCAGCCAGGCACAAATACATCAATTGAGGAGGGCTGATCTGGAGTGCTTGTTGAAGGAGGGCAGGGTGTACATGCAAAACAAGTAGGAGCTGCTCTTTGTGCCTTGCTCCTGGCGAGTCCATGCGCTCTTAACCAATACAAAATACGCAGGCTCTGGTTTCGTATGCTGCTGTCATCGTATCAGCTGCTGCCGAAAAAACTCTTGATGCAACAACACGGCGACCCCCAGGCACTCACGTTGTGGAACTTCCACTCCAGGAACCCGCAGAACAAGAAGATCTGCAACATGGGGCCGGGCCCGACCGCCGCCATAGCATCCACGGGGTTCTCCGACATGTACGCCGGCCCGGGCACGTGCACCACCTCCGACACGAGCCACCCCACCACTGCAAGCATCGCAATGCGGCCGTGCTTGATCTCGGACTCCCTCATGAATTCAACAGGGAAGATGGTCGCGAACCCGAACGGGTCGAAGCCGACGTTCCCGACCATGCCCTCCAGGTTGTCGGGCTGCTTCAAGAACGGGATGGACGCGGACATCGCGGGGGCCGCGGGCACTGGCTCTGGCGCCGCCTCCGGCTCGGCTGCGACCTCCTCCGTCATGCGTAGCGCCTTGGATGCTACGGGAGAGGTGCTGATCACCCGCGAAAAGGAGGAAGGTGCTACGAACGCCGAGGCGCAGGAAGCGCACGCCAGGCCCGCGCCTACGGTAGAGATGACCTTCATTGTTCTGTGGGTTGGAGATATGTATGTCAAACGTGGTGTAGACTAGGTCTTCTAGGTGGCGAGAGTTTGGTGCAGGAGCAACGACACCCAGGCTCGCCCCCGGAAACATGCCAAGATCAAAATTCAACCCGCCCCCCTCCCCCTATGGTTCAAAATATTCAACTACACCAACCCCCCAACAATTTTCAGAAAGAATAATCTTCAGCCCCCCCCCCCCCCCCCCCAATCAGCGGTTTCAGTTTTTTTCTGTTTTTGTCTCTCCTGCTGAAGAGGAATTCGTCATGCGACGTCGGCGCGACCGGCAACTTCTGACGAACGAATCCATGGCATCATATCATAAGCAGCGGCTAACGACTCGAGACAGCCCTCAAGGGGGTGGTTGAAGCCCTTGCCGCGAACTTTCAGCTACGCCGGCCCGAGGCTAGTTGTGGACTTTCACTACTGTACAACTGCTGTAACACTACTGCTGCTGCTGTGAAATTGACGATTGTTGGCCATTACACCATCTTGGACGTTTTTTCCGTAGGAAGCGACGATGCGGACAGCAGTTGACAACGCACCACTTAGAAGAGGAGATACCCGCCTAGAGTCGTACAAGTAGACCAATAGATAATTGTGTATACTGCGCAACAACGTGTGGATTTTGTCGGTGCTTGTACGCGGAAATACAGCAGTAGTCAACGCTCTCCAGCGATACATCAAACAGGAGCTAGTAGAAGAGTAGTGGGATGCATAACTGGCCCTGTAGCTCTGTGGACGACAACAAACGACGAAACGACGTTCGAAGTTGTACCAAGTGGACGGAGTCCGATGTAGACCACTAGAGGTAGGCCTTCAGGGAGAGAACCGTTGCCATAATCGAGAAGATGCGTGAGACTATGCGTAAAGTAACCCAGGGTGGATATGAGAGGTAGTGTAATGTACTCGAAAACGTAGTGGTGGCGGTCTACACGACCAACTGTTGCGCCATCTCAACGCGAAAAACAAGGAAGCAAAACGACGCGCCGGGCAAAGCAGGAGAAGCGCACCAGGAGTCCCATACTGTTCGTTGTGTTGCATCCTTGAAACACGGATGTATGCGTAGAAAAATGCTCTATTTTTCGTCAATACTTCGTGTTGCACATGCATAAACGCACCCGAAACAGAGATTGTTTTTTCTCTCACACAACCAGAAAGAACGTGCCATTCTTTCTTTGCACATGACAATGCATAGGCACAAAAGATAGGTTTAGGGACGGACCGCGGTACGAATGTTGCTTGCAACTCGACAAACAACTCGTACTCCGGAACAATTCGCGCGCAAGAGAGGGCGAGATGGCAGGAAGCACACAGTCCAGGAGACTAAAGACAGGGTTCCATGGAACATCTTGTCCTGTTTGTTGCAAGGGTGACACTTCTATCATTGCACCTAATTAGCAACATATGAAGTAAGTACCGGTAGACGATGCACTACTGTTGTTGTCTTCCCAATGTAAAGCAATATCTGGAACACACCTACGGTGGTGTCCGATAAAATCCATCCCCGCCCACTTTCCATCACGCGCTGGCCCGTCCACGTGGTGACAGTTGTCGCCTACCTCCTCTCTTCCCTCGCCATGAAAGTTACCGTGTGCTCGCGACAGGCAACGAGAACAAGAGAGCGGAAACGACAACACCGCAGCATCTTTCCTTCGTCGAAACACAGCAAGCTATACTCTCTCTAAAGCCAAAAGCGCAAGGTCTGTGCGGCCCAGGCGCGGGTGCGTGCGGCCCAGGCGCTTGGGGCGCAATCACGCGCGGACCAGCAACGACAACAGTATTCATTGCACGAAATCGGCACGATCGAGGCGCCAGCTTCTGCACACATCGATGTGTGCTCAACTTTCCTATCTGCGCGCAACCTGGGGGAACGAGAAATACCAGCAGAAAAGAGACCAGACCCCAGCACCAAATACAAAAAAAGCTCTAACATCGAGCGCCGGATCAACCCCGAGACATCCACCTACATACCTATCCCGCTCCTTCTCGCTGGAAAGCTGAAAACGTGTCCTTTTACAAGATAGATCCTCTCTGCGGTCCATTCTAGGCTCTCGCCTTCTCGATGTCTACACTTTCAACAAAGCAGTGCAACAAAAAGCCGTTCCGATCACGGTAACGTCATCGGGGGAAGGGATGGTGGAGAGGGGGTCTCCTAGATTGTCCTGCGACAATAAAAAAAAACTCATCTCATCTTCGCCCGTCTACTCTACGGGCACAGAAGAAAGGCCAGAAAAAAAAAAACAAGGAAAAACAAGGTTCTCCGTAGCCGAATCAATAAATTCAAAGACAGCAGCCACATAAGTAGTGGCTAAAACCTCACTCGTCTTTCAAGCATTATACGTCGATCTCTACGACGAGGTCGTTCCCCTGGATGTTGTCTCCCTCCTTCACATGCAGCGCCTTGACGATGCCGTCCGCAGGGGATGCCACATTCGTCTCCATCTTCATCGCCGACAACACCAGCAGCGGTTGCCCCTGCTTGACCGTCTCGCCCGGGTGTACCTGCCCGGGAACGACGGTCGTTGAGTTTTTCATGGTCAGTAGGTTTTCGGGGTCATTTCAGTCCGTTTTTTTTTTTTTCGTTCCGGTTTTGGTTCTTCGGCGGCTCCTCTCGTTGCGCGCCGCATCCCAACACTCTCTCTACTCCTTTGCAACGGAGTACAGGAGGACAGAACGCCCCCGCTCCAAATAACCCTCTACTTTCGGCCGATGCTGGGGGTTCTTAATGTAGTCCCAGGGTAAAGCTACGAATGGTCGCCATATAGGTTTTGGTGTGGGGGTTCTTAACCGAGCCCACAAATGGTGCTCAAGTTCGTAAATTTTGATTTTTTTGGCGCTCAACTTCTTAACTTCTGGGTTCTAGATTACGTGCGGGCGCGTTCTGTAGTGGGGAAAGGCCTTGCTAGTCGTCCAGAGGGGACCGACCTACAATGCAGAACGCGCCCGCCCCAAAGAACCTCCATTACGGTTTCGGCTGAGGCTGGGGTTCTCAGCCCAACTCCGTAACTGCTGGGTTCTAGAGAACGTCCGGGCGCGTTCCGTAGTAGAGAAGGCCTTGCTTGTCGTCCAGAGGGGATCGACCTACAATTTACGTTGATTTTTTTCTGTTTGGTTGGTCGGCCCCTTCGTTGGGCACCCCATCTCTGCATGTCCAGCAACACAACCTTAGTGGTACTTCATTGAAGTGGTGCCTATAGAGGGGCAGAGATACTCCATATGCCAAGTGTTTCGACGTCGCCAATGCCTGTGGCCGTGCGCCGCAAATCCTACCAGAAATCACGCCGACAGCCCGAGCATCACCGAAGAAAGAGGGGGGGGGGCGCGTAGTCGGACAAAAAAAAAAACACAATTCAGGGGACGGTGTGGTTGCTCACGAGAACCCCAAGAGACGAGAAAAACTCGCCGTCGATCGCCCACATAAACAGCAAACGTACTACAGCAGTCGGGGGGGGGGCTGCGTAGTGCCAGTGCCGGGTTATTCGGCTGGCACAGACGAAGTCAACAAGTCATTCCGCACTTACTTTGCAACGTGCCGATGTCCGTTATCGTGCCGGTTATGCGCTAGGCGCATACGCACTATGACAGCCCCCTTCTGCTGCGGTATGTGTATCAAAATAAAAATATTAATGATAACAATGCAAATAACGCACCTTGATTCCGACCACCACGCCGGGCATGGGGGCCCCGACGGATCCGATGACGGAGTCGTCCGCCTTCCCGCGAGCGGTGATCGACCCGGCAACAGACTTGTCCTTCACGCGCACCACGCGGGGCTGACCGTTGAGCTCGAACGTCACCTGTGTTGCGTGTGCGGTGCGGCGTTTTCGTATGTCATTATTCTTGATTTAGGCAGTCGCGGGCTCTTGTCTGTGGGACATGGGGGGTGTGGGTGACAATTATACGTGGCCGAATGCCCGGGTTCAAATCGGGGGTTGGGAGGGGCGGCCAGCGAAAGCCGAGACGATCGCACGGCTGTACCGACTCTAAGACTGCTGTTACTCTCAGTTGGATAACGTTCTGCTGGAGAGGAGGGGATAAATGCCGTGTTTATTGCTGCTACGAACTACAACTACCTTCAAGAGAAGACATGGGGCGTATCAATAAATAGTTGGTTGTAGTCGATGACATCGCCATGATAGATGGGTCGACGATCAAAGCCACCACAGCACTCACGCTGCGAGACCCTTCCTCGTCGGGCTCCTGCACGCTCATCAGCTTGATGAACAGCACCTGTCGGACGCAAAAAACGAAACCAAAACACGGCAAAAAAACGGACACAACAGTTAATCGACACCTGTGACAAAGATCTGGTGAATACGTCGGTTTCTGGCCACGGTGAACACGGTCGATCACGATCCATAAGAACCACCGATGTGAACACGCCTGACAACGGGGGTAGGAAAAAAGACCGAGCTGCTCAGCTCGAATGACGTTCACGGAGACTTTGGCCCGGTCAAAACAACCCTCCCCGCAGACAAACTCGAGCATGTATCCGAGCCACATGTGCACCGGCTGCTGCTATATTCCGCATCTTTCTCAAGCGAAAACTAGATAGTAATATAAGCAAATGGCGACAAAGGAAACACGACACCTGCTGCTGCTGTTGCAGATGTTACCGTGTCTCACCTTTCCGTGCTCGATTTCCACCGAAATCTCCTGCAGGACCATCGACGAGGTCGTTGAACGCGGGACAGGCCACGAGACACAAGCGGGCAACACAAAGGGGGAAAAGGGAACATCCCGACAGATGTCTAGCGTGAGGAATGACACAAGGCGGTGAGACAGAGCACGGTTCGGCTAGTTCCGACACAAACCACAACCACAGCAATAACGGCAGCAACAGTCGGTAGAAGGCAACACTGCGGGCTCGCACAACGTCGGCGGGGGCCTCGTGCACCTATTTAGTGATGTACCTCGTACCGAGCAGTGCGACAAACGCCACGAACCACCACAGCGAAAACAAAAAGAGAGGCCAGTTGACAAAAATGCGGCGGGAATGGAGCCCCTACCTGCCCCGTCTTCATGCCCGAGACGAATGTCCTCGTGTCGAGGATCGACAGGTCCCCGTGCTCCTCACGGAACTTGGCAAACTCCTGCGGAGCGGACAAACGAAAAGAGAGAAACCCCCACGAAGGCAAAATTGTGAGATAGGAGAGAAGCGCTGAGGGTAGCCAGAGAGAGAGCCAGAGAGAGACCGAGAGAGAGACAAGACAAGAGACGAGCCCAGAGACGAGGCGGGGAGGCATGTGGAAAAAATGGACGGATGTGCGCAACGCTTCTGAATGTATGGGCGGTATTCCCGACCGCAACTTGCAGAAGCGACATGACAACAGCAGTAGTGTTCCTCAACACTGGAGCAGAAACACACGTATGAGGGTTTAGACGCTCGGCGATTATCATACATTTGGGATACCGCATGCCTGGGGGTTGTGCTTGAGGGGGATCGGATCGGAAAGCTTGCGACTCAACGACACCGATGCCAGTGCAACGATGTCAACCCAACACATGCCCTCCGCGTTGGTTCTTCATAGAAGAAAACGCTGTCCCCTTTGGGGCGAGAGGCCGCCAAGCCGCAGTCATTGGCGGCAGCGCACGACTCGGTTCAGCCAAGAATCAGGGCATCTCGAACGTGAACAGCACTCACGCATCACAGCGCCACAAAAAAAAAAGAATGGAAATGCACGAACACAGGATGAAACTATGAGCGAGAGATGACAAAAGTCGAGCGAAACAAAATTAAGAGAAAAAAAGGAGGCATGGTTTTATTCATTCCCCTTATGTGTACCTTGAAGACCGCCGGGTACTGCGCGTGGCTGATGAGGTCCTGCTCCGTCACCGCAACACCGTGCTCTCCGACCAGCTGGCGCATCTGAGGGGTGCCAAGACACGACGGTAAAACATCGGAAGGAGAAAGACGGCAACGACACAGGGAGAGAGAGAAAACACACGCAAACTCAAGTACAAGCCTGAGAGAAAAAAATATCATGAAAGTGTGTGAGTGGAGCTGAGTGATTTACGGCATCCCGTAACGGGGAAAAAGAATGTTGCAGAATGGAACAATACGGCATCCCAGCAGAAGAGATGGACCAGAAAAAACTAAAACAGCAGGGAGGCACTGGCATCCGGACGAGATTGTAACGAACGACGTTTCGAAGCATTTAGTGCCATGCACACGACCCAGAAACAGCCAGTCTGCCGAAAGGTATACGTTCACGTGTACGGGTACACTGCTAGAGGTCGTCCATGCTCGGCCGGCCCACAAGCGGACCGATCCATTACTCCAGCACGAACATCCCTCACCAACCAACTGGCACGCCTAAATACACAAAAAAAAAACACATATCACCAGAAGTTTCTGGTGTTCCTACAGACCTGGAGGACGCTTTCAGTGAGCACTGTGGGTTGCGTGGTGAGCGATACTAGTGCAATACAACAGTCATCCGTACAGAAGGTCTGACGGAGACTCGGTGGCTCGGTAGTGTGCATGCACCCTTTGCTTGTGTGTATCAACTGTTTGGATGACGCACGGGGCCCGGAACACCATCATGATGACGACGCAATCCATTCATCTTACTCCCTAAACGCAGGACGCAATCCATCCAATTTACCTCCTTCGGGAAGTCGTAGTCGGGCATCTCCGCTCCCGGGCGACCGTCGAAGCAAGACTTGCCGTTGGGTAGGGTCTTGCCCTTGAGAACC
>CACKRE030004800.1:63439-108242 GCA_902602495.3 Ectocarpus sp. CCAP 1310/34 | reverse complement strand
TGCGTGATGAAGTCGTGGGGTTCCATGACTTCAAAATAATAATAATTCCAGATTCATGAGCATAACAAACGTCTTTTCTTGCTAAAATATGACAACGAACATTATCTGACAGCCTATAACACGGGTTATTNAGCGTCCTCCTTTATTTTTCTGTTATTTTTGTTTTGTTTTATTTTGATCGGTGTCCGAGGGCCCTTTTCTCGAACGGTCGGTGCGATACCTGTTCTTTTCTTTTTATCATTTTGTTTTCTTTTTCCGAGTGGTTTGTACCCTATTTTGTTTTTTTTGTTTTCTCGCGGCGTCGTATGTGCCGGGTTTTGAGACCACGGGCTCCCCATTTTTGGTGGACTATAGAGCTAATGTGAGAAACAACAACAACAACAACGGGGCTATTTGGCCAGTTGTCATTTTTCGAAAAAAAGACAGCCTAAAAAAAGCCTGAAAAAAGACATCGTAACAAATGCCCTGACTCGCCGAAAACATGTGGAAGTCGCCGAAAGTCGCCGAAAAAGTCGTTTTCGGCATCGAAAAAAAATCGCCGAAAATATCCGTCAAACGCCGGAAAAAAAAAAAAACATCGCCTACGGGGGAAAAGACTAGCTTCTTTCTTGGGGGTTCTCTTGGAGGCAGCTCCCCGCCTGCTGAACTTCTTGCCCGCCGCCGTCGCAGCCTTGGCCTTGGACTCCCTTGCGATGACGCTGGAGACGGACGGCGAGGACCAGGTGAGCGTGTGTTCGTCGGTGTTGCAGTTTGGTATAGTGTAACACACCACTAGGCCACTGCGGTTTGCATTTGCTGCGTACCTGCCTTTGCAGGTGTTTGTTTTGCTCTGTCGCCGCGTCCCTGTCCTCGAGATTGTAGATTGTGCAATCCCACACGCCACAACCTACAACCTAACGATGGGACCAAGCTTTTGGTCATGCTGTACGTGTTCGTTTCCTCGGTACACAATTTGCTCCGCGTGTGTCGCAAGCGCTCCGAAGAGCAAGGAGGGACTTACGGAGACTTGCTGTCAGACAAGGACAAATCACACAGATCAAGCGGTGAAGGGTTGTTTGGCGGCAGGTGTTCCGCTGAACGCGCTGGGCAACCCTGTGTTCGAGAAGTTCCTCGCGCACGTCAACGTGAACTTGCCAAGCTCCGGGCATCTGGCTGAGCACATACCTTTGATCCTAGAGGAGGAGGTGAGAACACTAAAGTTACCAATTAAAAACAAAAGAGGGGCTGTGCCTGGTGTGTCTGTTTTCCAAGACGGTAGTGTGGACGAGTGCAAAGTTCAAAATCTCAATACTCAGCACGTGTGTGTGTCCTGCTGTGTCGTATTCCGTTGAAATTTTCGGGAACAGCAAGCCAAGATACGCGATGAGATGGGCGACCGACCTAACGCGTTGTGCTTCGATGCCACTCCCTACCTCTGCGAGTGGTTCAGGGTTGGGGTTCGATTCATCAACGCAAGTGGGCAGGTAATTAAAATGTTGCTGTTGCCGTTCGTCCTCAGAAGTTCTTTGTCGTGCCCGAGTCCGACGGTATCGATTTCGACGTGAAAGCAGTAGCAATAGTTTGGCAGCCGCGAAACCACCCAGTTCCTGTGCCCCCTCTCCCGTCGCGTCTATGTTTCGACCTTATCTCGACAGGTGGCACAGCGTGTTCTGCGGTTGAGCATGCTGAAGAAGAGCATGACGGCGGACGACATTGCTGGTGAGGTCACCCGCATCGTCACCCATGAGTATGGCCTCGACCCGGTTAAGTGCCGAGCCATCAAGCGTGACAGCTGCGCGGCAAACCTTCTAGCCATGGACGCGCTGGCGAAGTTGTTCAGATACGCGGTCGTCATCAGCTGCTTGCCCCCCACATTCAACAACATCGCCAAGCAGCTGTGCACCCCGGAGTTGGACACGTTCCTTGGCAAGATGCACACCCTGCTCTCGCACAGCGCTGGAGCGAAGGCGCTCTTCAAAGAGAAAGTCGGAGTCCGCGCCCCATCGACGCCTGGACACCGGTGGGGCTCCAGATTCGATCGTGACTACATCATCGCCATGAATTGGCCGGGAGTGTTGAAGTTCATCGCCGCCTACGAGAGTGCAGACACGGACAAGAGCAAGGCGGCGAAGTTCATGAGGGATGAGCTAGTGCGAGTTCGCGACGACAACAAGGCCCAGAGCTTAGTTCTCCAGTTGCACCTGGCTCTGATGGTGGACGTCGGTTGTTCCGTGACTTCAGCAACTATCGTCCTGGAGGGCGACGAGCCGTTTGTACGTACATAAGTAGGGCTCGTCCATTTTTTGTGGAAAGCAGAAAGCAGACATTTCGCGCGTCTTTTTTCTTGCGGTGGTAGTTTCTTTCGCTGCTTCATCTAGTTTTTTGTATCAACATTTAGCCTCGTTTTCCACTTCGCCGCTCTCGGTGCCGCTTTCTCACGATGGCAGGCGCACAAGACGTACAACGTCGTGGAGCGGTTCCGCAGCAAGTTTGAGCTAGCTGAAGACGGTGTTTTCTCAGAGGATGTCTCCTTGCCCACCGTCGCTTCTCGACAAAGTAGTCGGCCAAGGAGACGACCTGGTGAGCTCAACTACGGGCCGCGGGCTGCGAGATACTATAGTTTATTATCTTCACGCTAGATTGTGTAAATTGAAGAGGGCAACACATCGTGTGTTACTTGTGTGAGAAGATGCCGTTAGTCGTTCCGCGCGTGTTTTCAACGAAATTAAACCTTGGCCCACCTTCATCCGTTCTCTCCTATTGCTCCTTGGTTGTCGTCCGTTAATTTGCGTTGCGTGTTGCTTGTGAAGGGGGCATCTTCCGACTTGCTCGCGAGCGAAATGCAGGACGACTTGGACACCCTCCGCCAGTACGCACACGACAGGGTCGGACGCCACTCCCAAGCGAGGGAGGCCAAGACCTTGGAGATGTTCAAGGCCGCGAAGCTGACGGACTTCGTGTTCATGAAAAGCAAGAAGTACTCCGATGACACCATGCGCAGCCTCAAGGTGCTCCCGTTCGTCAAGAGCAAGATGGTCAGGGGGCTTTTGAAGGAGAAGGAAGACTACTACATGGCGGCCAGTGACACAGACATCGAGTACGGCCACATGGCGTTCTGGGATGACAACAAGAAACGGCTGCCTACGTGGCACGCCTTGGTGTTGGATGTTGCTCTTTTGCAACCATGCTCTGCATTCATGGAACGAGTGTTTTCCATCCTGCGGTGTTGCTTTAATGAACGGCAGGAGCACGTGTACACCGACCTTATTGGCGNAGGGATGAGCTAGTGCGAGTTCGCGACGACAACAAGGCCCAGAGCTTAGTTCTCCAGTTGCACCTGGCTCTGATGGTGGACGTCGGTCGTTCCGTGACTTCAGCAACTATCGTCCTGGAGGGCGACGAGCCATTGGTACGTACATAAGTAGGGCTCGTCCATTTTTTGTGGAAAGCAGAAAGCAGACATTTCGCGCGTCTTTTTTCTTGCGGTGGTAGTTTCTTTCGCTGCTTCATCTAGTTTTTTGTATCAACATTTATCCTCGTTTTCCACTTCGCCGCTCTCGGTGCCGCTTTCTCACGATGGCAGGCGCACAAGACGTACAACGTCGTGGAGCGGTTCCGCAGCAAGTTTGAGCTAGCTGAAGACGGTGTTTTCTCAGAGGATGTCTCCTTGCCCACCGTCGCTGCTCTTCTCGACCAAGTAGTCGGTCAAGGAGACGACCTGGTGAGCTCAACTACGGGCCGCGGGCTGCGAGATTCTATAGTCTATATAGTTTATTATCTTCACGCTAGATTGTGTAAATTGAAGAGGGCAACACATCGTGTGTTACTTGTGTGAGAAGATGCCGTTAGTCGTTCCGCGCGTGTTTTCAACGAAATTAAACCTTGGCCCACCTTCATCCTTTCTCTCCTATTGCTCCTTGGTTGTCGTCCGTTAATTTGCGTTGCGTGTTGCTTGTGAAGGGGGCATCTTCCGACTTGCTCGCGAGCGAAATGCAGGACGACTTGGACACCCTCCGCCAGTACGCACACGACAGGGTCGGACGCCACTCCCAAGCGAGGGAGGCCAAGACCTTGGAGATGTTCAAGGCCGCGAAGCTGACGGACTTCGTGTTCATGAAAAGCAAGAAGTACTCCGATGACACCATTCGCAGCCTCAAGGTGCTCCCGTTCGTCAAGAGCAAGATGGTCAGGGGGCTTTTGAAGGAGAAGGAAGACTACTACATGGCGGCCAGTGACACAGACATCGAGTACGGCCACATGGCGTTCTGGGATGACAACAAGAAACGGCTGCCTACGTGGCACGCCTTGGTGTTGGATGTTGCTCTTTTGCAACCATGCTCTGCATTCATGGAACGAGTGTTTTCCATCCTGCGGTGTTGCTTTAATGAACGGCAGGAGCACGTGTACACCGACCTTATTGGCGCTGCTCAAGTACAACAGGGGCCGGGCCCAGAGTAGCAGCTCAGCAGAGAAGACGGGTAGCGCCGAAGATGCCAACAGCGGCGGCGGTAGCGACCAGAGCGATGGCAGCGATGAAGAAAGCGACTGATGGCCTGTGTTTCACTTTCGTGTAGATGTCTTACTTGTTCGTAGTTGGTGGGTCAGTACCTGTCCAGATGTGTGTGTTTTTGCCCCGACGTGAGCGTGCATGCCATGCGAAACTTCGAAGTATCGAAGCATCATAGTATTCCATTTCGTTGTTGATTTGTATTATAACTGAGGGCTGGGAATATTGCATGTACACACCAGCGTCACATGCAAGATGTAGTTTGTACAAAAATAAGAGAAGGACGAAGGACAAATCATTTCGCTTTTCGCGGACAGGTGACAGGTGGCCTCCGCAGCAGTCCAACCGCGTCGCGACCCGCTCGTTTGTGTTACTGGAAGTACATGCTACTACGTCGCCGAAAATCGTCAACAATCGCCGAAACTGAACTATGACTCGCCGAAAACATGTGGAAGTCGCCAAAGTCGCCGAAGAAGTTGTTATCGGCATTAAAAAAAATCGCCGAAAATATCCGTGAAACGCCGAAAAAAAAACATCGCCTACGGGGGAAAAACCTATCGGCCTTGGCAGTTCGCGGTTTGCGGAAGTTGATTGGTGGAAAGTGGGAAGGGGAACTATGGGTTTGGTTCGGACCGGCAGGCCTCTCGAACCTGGAAACCCCCCACTGCTCTGTTCACCTTGCTGCCTTGCTCCTTGATCCTTACTACCGAACGCCGTCGTGATCTCGCCACTCCGCCCTCCGCTCCTCCGCTGCTCACACCTCAACCACCCACTCGCCTCTCCGTGCTCGTACCTGCTACGACCACACACGTATACAAGATGGTATTCTACTTCACGTCAAGTGGTGAGAGGAGTCAAGGACAGTCAATTTCTCCGGCAACAGACTACAACAGTCTAGGTCGCAAGACAAACTGCAATGCTCTGCTCTGCGTATGTACGCGTAGCTGCCAGGCTGGGGTCTGTCTTGGTGTTTGTACGACAGCCAAAACCATGGCATTTCATTATTTGATACAACTGATACAACTGAGATACTACGCCTGTTCTCGATGCCTAAAAGGTGCCGAGAGCTGCTGCACCTACAGCAGCTGACTGCACTTCAGCACGTTCCCGCAGGTGCCACAGGTGCCCGACGCTTGTGAATGCCAGCAGGTTTTACCAGTCAGTAGGACAGGTCGTAAACAGACTACATATCCATTTGTTCGCGTGGGATGCCCCACATATGAATGAGGTGGTTCTATCGGCCTACCACTGACTACTGACGGAAGACATCCTTCACGTCAGCTCCCTGTCGGATCGCGCGTTTGAAGAGGAAGGCCCAGTCCTGGGCCGTCGTTCTTACCGTTCGCTCTACTCAAACATGTCATTCCTTGTTTCGAACGCGGGCCAGGAACAATCCATTCTACCGTACCAGACGCGGGAAGTGCCGAAGAGTCTGCCGCGCGGTTGTTGTTGTTGGCTATTGGTGTACTACCGCCGAGGTTGATATGTTGATCATGCTCTGGGGATTCGAACCAGCTTTCGAGTGCTAATGGGTAATCGATGCCGCAGAGCTTCGTTTCGAGTGTACACGACCTGTACGCTACAACACCTTTCATGGCCCACGGTACATATGTAGCGATGATACTTGTCACCGAGAGTGATTCTGAATAGTCAGTCCGAAATTTCCAAATTTCCATTCAAAGTGCTTCGTCGTTCTCCTTATGCTTTCCCAGACGGGCATATGCTGTACATGGGCAAAGACAAGTACGAGAACGAGGACTTGATCCGGTACGGTTTTCCAGAAGATGTCTGGTTTCACGTCGACAACTTGAGCTCCGCTCACGTCTACCTCCGAATGAATCGGGGAGAGAAGGTTCGGACGATAGAGGGGGGGTACGCCAATGGCTTTTGAAGAGCGATCGCGAGTAGCACAAGGACCAGAGGCGGATAAGTCGGGAGAATGGAATTTTTTCGGGGTGGGACAGATCAGCCCGGTGCCCATCGGTGTCTGTAGAAACAGAGAGGATGGGCGGTCGACAAGTAGTCCTGCCCAACTTGTGTGATGGACCAGAATGATGGACCTCGCGTGGATTTGAGTTGCTATTGCGAGAGAGGGGTGACACAGTCCCTTCCTTCTTCCTTGTTTCGTTCGCGTTCTTTGTGCAGCTAAAAGAGCTCGATCCTGCGCTGCTTGTGGAATGCTGCACTCTCGTCAAGGTAAGCGAGTTTTCCTCTATCGCCGCGCTTGCATGGGCACGTTCTCCTACACTTGAATCGCTCCCAACCACCCTTTTTCGTGTCGTACGGCGAGCCATATGCATGCCTTCTGGAGCCATTGCATGCCTCCTCTTCTTACTGCTCTGATATGCTGCGAACGCAACGGTAGCAGGCTATGTTACATCCTTTTCAGGATGTTTACTTGGGTCCACGCAGGTGGGGTAAGAAATTAGTGGTTCGATCGGTTACTACGTGCGTATGAAACTTACATCGAAGACGGCGATCGCGTGCTGTTCTTCAGGCAAACTCGATCGAAGGGTGCAAGCGGAAGGAAGTCAACGTTGTCTACACTCGGTGGCAAAACCTTGAGAAAAAGGCTAGCTATGAGGCGGGACAGGTGCGAAAACCAGCACGTGCTTCGACATAGAACTGTGTTGTCACTCGGTACGAGCGACTAACACGCGGGTGAACAGGAGCAATAAGATTTCGCCAACATGATTTCAAGAGATGAGGTGCGTGAGAATGAACGCGTAGCAGAGATCTATTGAAAGCGTGCTGCTTCACGTACACTCGATCCTTGATTTGTTCAAGTGTGGTTTCCGTGGGTGGGGAATACCAATCTTTCCTGTCGGGGGATACCGTAAAACTCTCGAAGATAGAATAGCGCGAGAAACATTATCGAAACGACACGCACTCCGTCTCGTCCTCTGTGTGACCCAATCAGCGAACTCAATTCATCGGCATCAGCTTTTTGACAGAACTTGAGAGGGATGTGAGGTAAATCAGGCAGGCCCTTTCCCGTCGGTACGAAGTATTTATTACACTTTACCTCTTGATGCTTGTTTTTTGGCGGCGCTCAGGTGGGCTACAAGGACGAGAGCAGGGTGTTCAAGTGTCGGGTGGAAAAGACCAACGCTATCGTTAACGCTCTGAACCGCACCAAGCGCGAGGAGCATCCGAATCTCGCCGAGTTGCAGGAGGAACGGGCGAAGGAACACCGGAGGTAAGCATTGTGAAGGCCATCTACGCAGTAACGACATTCCTGAACAACAATTGGCCGAACGCAGCTCATGTGAAGGTTGGGAACGAGGGAGAGATCATGCGGAAACCACCAACTTCGTTTGTTTGGGATGAAGGACTGGTACTAGGTGGGAACGTGGGTACCTAGTACAAGCCCTGACGTGGCGGATGGTTTTTAGGCACAGGGACAAGGAGGCGGGGGCTCTTATCGTCAGCGCCGAACTACGCAGTTTTAAATGGCATCCGATGTGTGTTTTGTTCTGTTATGCCCGATAACGCGAGTGGATATCGCGATATCGATCCTCCAAAATTGACAATTTTCTTTGGACGCGTGCGGCCATGCACCTGCCCGGCCTTTCCCTCGCGGCGAAAAAATTCGACAGAGAGCAGAAAGCCTTGAGAAAGAAGAAAGAACTCGAAGAGAAGATTGCTCGGAAGCAGAAGGTCAGTCGATCTTATTCGACGCAACAATTCTTGTTTTATTCCTACCGTGAAAGGGGTCTCGCTCCTGTTCCTGTTGTATGCTGGCATGGTGCTCTCCGGTCGATGCCGAAGGACGAGAACGTTCTCGAGGCACAGCGTAAAAGGCAGCGTTGATTCTCTAAAGTGATTGCTGACCGACACTGTTGACAAGAGTTGGCGCCGATTAATTGCCTTTCCGCCACCTTGCGCAAAGGCTGTTCACCTTTACCGTATCTCCTGTTACCCTTGGCCCTTGCCTTATTCCGTATGTACCGTGCGCCGCATCCCGTGTGCGCGCTGTCTCGTCATATTCCGCGGCTCGGGTGGCGAACGAACCATGTTCACAATACTTGTTGCCCGTGGTGAAACAATGGCAGGAGGAAGAGAAACGACTGCGATCATACGACACGTTGTTTGAGGAGTCTAAGATGGCGTCCAACGCCGATGTTGCTGCCACAGAAGACGCGTCCGCTTCAATCGCTTTCGAGGACGACTTCATGGTGAGACAACCAGGGCGGATGGCGTGATCGATACCGAAGTCGAAAGATGGATGGGCCGGCAGCTATACGGTAGATTATGGAACAAGCACTCCATGGTTGCGTCCTGAACTTCCTGCAAGCGTGAAACCATATCCCGGGTGTTCACCTGCCCCCTTTACGTATTTTGGACGGGACTTGTTTTTCAAACGATAAATATTTCTCGGGCTCGTACAAATGCCCCGGGCGTTTCCCACGTGTGAGGCGCTTAGAGAAATCTGTCATTCACGACGTTTCTGTAAATCTTGATCGGTGATTTGCTGATGACTTGTTTGTGCGGTACACGTGGGTGCTCTTTTAAGGTTCACATATTGGCAGTGATACCCATAGCACCTGTTGCTTCACCCAGACAGCACACCGACGAACTTGGAAAGATCACCTCGACCAACACGTCAACGGCGTGGAATTCGCATGTGCACATATTGGTGGGTTTCTATTTGCTGAGACAGGCGATCTCGCTATGGTATTGTCGTGCTGCAAGCAACTACACATGTTTAGTTTGCAGATATTTGTCACTTATTTCTTCTGTGACCACGAAATCCGTTACTGACCGGGTGGGGTGGTACGGATATCGAATGGAGATCGGAAAAAGGCTGAAATACAGAACCAAGAACAACAACGATGTGCACAACGTTTGTTTGTGACTTGTCGGCTAACCTGTTGCTCATTTACGACCGTGCCCGCTTGCCTCCTCGTGTCCCGCTGTCCGGTGCTCTGCTGTTTGTGGTTATGATGATGAGCAGTAAACCACTCAGTATGCTGTTGTCGGAGTGGCTAAAAACCCACTCAGGGTGGGGCTTTAGCAATATGTATTTGGCGATGTTTCTACTTTTGGTCGATACAGGCTCAGTTTGTTGTGGGTGCTGCAGAAGGAGAACCCGAACCGACAGCCTGCAGCAGTCCACTGGGATCTTCTGGACGGCGTCGTGGCGACATTTTTCACGGATCAATCACTGGCGGATTTCGTGTCGTGCTTTGACGGAGTGCTGTCGGCTTCTTTAAGTGAAAAAGATCGTTCACTAGCTCATCCCCCGGTACTTTATGCCCGTGCCAAGTGGCAGGTCGACGAGAAGAGGAAGAATTCGTTTGTGTAGGGATGTTGTGCGTTGATAGTTTTGCTCATTGTGATCCGTATAATTTAGATTCATTTTGGTTTTCCTCCACGTGGCACTCCGTTCAATTGAGAACAATGTTCGTACAGCGAGGTATTCTGATGGCAGGTTTCTCGGTGCTGTTTTTTGTCAGTCCGACATGATCTGCACGGCCTTGCAAGTATCATCCGCGGATCCAAGGCGGTTCGATGGCGAACGAGATGGTGCTTGTCGCCTCGGAATTGTGATTTCACCGGTCCACAAAACCCTTCCACACCAGATGAAGCCACTACCATGCGGTACGCTGTTCTTCTTTTAAACATGAACCAGGTTGCAGAGGACGAATTCAGCGGTCTGTGCAGGGGACGATGGCAACGGCCAGACGTGTCCAGTATTTCGATATCCGACAGGGTCGGTCGGGTGTCTGTTTCGAAGCACCGTTCCGGTGTTTATTCTGAAAACCAACGAGTCTACGTCTCTTATCAAACCGCCCGTCCTATTCGAAAAGCTGCCGTCATATCGTTCGGCTCGACACCATACTTAGGTCTAAACCGTACCAGGTACTTGCATACTTATCTATCGACGTAGTATACACAAAAGAGCTAATAAATTGACGAAAACGCTTTCCACCGTATGCCAAAAGCAACCTAGAACTAGCACGAAAGATGAGACGGAGCAGAGTGCCGGTCGCTCCATTATTCACGCGTAGAGACCTAGAGCAGCTGCCTGCCGATCTATTGCAAGACCCCCTTGGTGAGATGAGGCTGAGCTTCGTTGTTGACCACCATCTCCACCGCCATCGTCGTCTACCCCAATGGCATCGTGCCTCGTCCAGGATCGCTGCAAAACGCGCGTTCCGCTATTGTCTCTGCTCCTCGACTTCCCTGCTGCTGTCGAAAGTTTCCTTCCCACGACTTGTCGGGAGCTCCGACGACGTTGGTTGTTCGCGAGTGCAGACGTGCTCTGCTTTGCAAGAGTATACAGCAATATTCCGGCCATGGCGCGCGCGTTTCACGTAGCGTGATTTTGGGCGGCGGAACATTCCGAACGATAAGGAAGGAGGGGGATCCATAGGGATGCGATGTTTAGGCGTGTTCGGCGGAGCCTACACAGAGCGCACGGAGCACTAATTAGGCTATCGTATATCAGGCATTTCATCTGTGGTCGATTCGTCTAGACTTTCGGCAAAAGGATATGCAAAAGCAGCGCTCTACGACAGAATTTCAATTTCATGACACGAGTGAAGACTACTCTTGGAGCCAAACCATACCGCGGTTTGTGCGTAACGGGTGAGTTCTTACCATGCTCTTCTTCAAAGTGCCGCGTTTTGTGGTAGACAATTTTCGTCTAGATTCCGTATCAAATCGAATACACCCAGTTCGATCTTCGTCTCCTGTTGATGCCGTGCCTCCTGATTTTCCAGCCTCTAGCCCTTCTCCCGCCCTCCTTGCCGCCCCTCCTTCCTTGACTTCTTTGTTGGCGTTTCGCCCGCCACCCTTTCGCTGATAAATGGACGTTGGCGTTGTCAAACCGAGGAGCATACGGGATGGGTGTCTATGGGGGAGATTGATCTCGTGTCACGCGTATGGTCAGGGCATGAACCACTGGCGACACAAATCTGTCAAGTATCTCCGCGCCCGGAGAAAGGTCACGCACGCGGGGTCACAGGTTCAAAGGTCACCTGTCCTTCGCTCGACATCCGACAGTATACTGTAGTAATGTTTCTCCTTATTTGCCTGAAACTCTGTAGACTACGAGTATGCTTCGGTGTCTTGTACAAAGAAATCATCGTATACGTATGCTGGAGGGGGGGAGATGAGAGAGACAAAATCAAAGAATTTCATGTATGTGGGGTCTCGTGACACACAAACGATTGTATCACGAGGTTAAACTTTGGTTGAGGCTCGACACAAGCTTTTGTCTATTCAGGTATTTAGGTTATTGGGCGTCCACGCAAGACCGCATCAGGCGCACCTGTTCCATCTTCAGCACTAGCTCCTCGTCGTTTGTGGCCATGTATTCCTCTGGCACGTCCATCTTGGCAAACTGCATTGCCTTTGGGTAGTCTCCATCTTCTTCATCCCCATATCCATCCTTCAAACAACACGGCACGAAACGGTTCGGAGCTTGTTGAGTGATACACATGTAGCACGGCAGGAGGCGCCCGATTTTGTAAATCCTGTCCATAGGATACTGCGAGCGAGACACGGCAAACGGGTATGGTTTTCTGCCAAAACACGACCAAGATAAGGAAAACACACAGTCGAACTTGACTCTCGAGTCAGAGATCATGCACATGACAAGACACAACAACGGCGGCAACCAACCCGACGTGAGCACAGAGTGTCACCTTGAGATCATGTGGGGGCGCTGGCACGTAGAGACCTTGTCCTTCAATAGCTGGTGGTTCGGGAGGAGGAGGGAGATCCCCACCACCACCGCTGGTTCTCTTGACGAAGGTCACCGTTTGGACCTTACAGGTGTTAGATATGTTGGGGGTGCCAACAATAACAACGCTCACGATATTAGAAACGAAGGTACCACGCGGATAACGCACTTAAACGAAGCAGGTAAAACGAGTGAAAAACACGTGCTATAGTGGTACTCCTTCACCCGGGGGACCCTTTGCAGGTATCTCATTGTAGTGTTCTTGAGGTTGCCAGGGTAGGGTGTGTTCGACAGGCTTGTCGGCGGGATACTACTCTTTGGGTCCTAGGCATACCATAGCAGCATCACCACGGCGGGTCTCATGAAAACGAAGGTGAGCGCATCAGGCGGTTCATAGGTACCTCGTACGATGTATTCTCGACAGATGAGCCCCCTCCGGGACCGTGACCCCCGATGCACGGGGTAGAGATGCCAGGGGCGACGTACGCACTCTTCATGACATCATCATCCGTGTCCGTGTCTCCCGGGCCTTCAAGCGAGCGGGAAATGAGGGCAGCTACCGTACCCTCTTCGATACCCATCCCCACATCTCGAGTGAGGTTCCCAAGAGCGTCGCTCGCCACCTAGAGAATGGCAGCATATGGCGACGATTGGTCTCGGGCGATGCACCTCGCCGATTTAGGTTTATTTTTTTGTTGTTTTTCAATCTGGTCAGAATACCATTTTAAAGTCTGTCTCAATAAGTCCCGAGAAGAACCCATTGAGTGCATGCCAATTTCTGAGGAAATAGATCGTTTGGAGCTTTTTTCGAGATCCTCGATAATCAAAACAGAAAATGCCAATTGTGCTTATAGAAGGAAAACATGTCCCAACTGCACCCGAATAGCTGCTGGCCTTGCACGAAAGGAAAGGCCTGCAGCACGAACATTGTCACTCAAACCGTACACGTGGTCATTTTACACAAAAAGTTGTCCACCTTCTTCTGCAGTTCGTTTCCACGTTTGCTCAGGTTCGCCAAAAATTGCGTGACCTTGCCCCCTTCTTTCAGACGTTCTCGGGCCAATGGAGGGGCTCGCGACATGAGGAACAACGCACAAACGGCGTTCGTGACAACCTCTGGTCGCTGACTGGCCCAGCCATCTAGTCCTCCCGCCATCATATGTGTCAGCTCCGCGCCCCTGATGTTCACAAGTTAGAGGGGACCAAAGCAGAAGGGGAGAAAGTGTGAGCGTGCGCTACTACTGTAGTCCATAAGGAGGGTTTTACATCCATGCTTGAGACGACGGTGATGCGAGCTACTGCCCGTTCAGTACAACTGGATCATACTTTTCCCCGCCAGTCGGATCCCGCTTCTGCGCGTTGGGCAACGACTGCGTTGGTGATTATGCCGCCGGTCCCTTCTCAACCTTTTTCAAACAGTGTTCGTTTCCCACTCACCCTTGTGTAATGACCTCCTCGCGATTGCTCGGGTCGTTGCTCAGGAGGGCCATAGTCGCCATCACCAGGTCCCGGGCGGGTCTAGTGGCAATTGTTTCGAGACAGAAGTAGGCGTAAGCATTGTCAGATCCTTGCCGGTCCCTGATTCCTCGAGGTAGTCGACTCAGCTGAATGCTGACAACAAGCGCGATCCGACCCCGCTGAATGTCAACCGCCAGATAGGGTGTCATCCGCCCAGGTACTCAACTCACGAAACGCCACCGATACCTCGGGATGCTATCTCAAGACAAGTTACTTCGCTGGAATGGTCTTCACGTTCCTACCCTAGCACTCACTTAACCTCAGCGAGAGTTGCAAGAGCAGGCAAAACACCGCCTTCCCCAACCAAGTCCCTCTGCAGCTCGGCGCACGAAGCCGCTGATCCGGCCAAGTTGAATACAACGACAGCGCAATCATAGAGTGTGGCCTCGCGTGAATCAGTGGGCGCCTCCGCGGAGCCGGAGGCCTCCACCAATCGCCGAACGAGGGCACCGGCGCCCTGTGAAGCCACCAGTTGAGCTATTCTGGGAGCATCCTGTTCGATTGTTGCTATCCGCTCTGCATTGTTTCCCGAGTGCATGATACAAAACAACGGCAAAGTGGACGAGAGACTTAACCAAAAGTAAATTGGTAGTTTGACTAGTTTCGATTCTACCCGCCTTGCCAGTGACTCTGTGTTTAATTGCTGGTCATCTATACACAGGCAAGGCGCACCGTTGCGTGCCACCGATAGCCGCATTGTTGCCCACCTTCTGCGTCGTCCCCGTCACCACTGGCACCCATCCTGGTCCCATCCTTGTGCTTTTCTTTGTCGTTGTCCTTCGCGGGCGTCTCCACCCGAGTTGGCAATTGAGTAAGGCACCGCAGAGCTGCCGCTACAAGGGGCAAAACCGATTTCGTTGCGCCGACCTCCATCACCTTGGACAAAGCTCGTATCGTTCCTGCCTCCACCATGCACCCTGTTGCAAAGGTTGCATTTTGACGTAACACCAGTGTTGCCGGAGAAGTGAGCGGGTGAGAGGAGTATGACGAGGATTCAGGACACATATATGCTCTGTGCGGTCCCATCATGCCAGGGCGTTGAGAACTGAGTCAGTTGGGAATAAAAGCGGGCTGACCACCTGGCATTTTAGGCGCAGTCTAACGCACTTGGGCGTCGGAAGGTGTACAGAGAAGGTTCTAGTATCGTACTTGCTGCATGATCGTAACGCAGTACTGCCTTGGTTTCGATAGTCTCGCCTGCAGATCTTTGGTCCGTGGCAAGGTAGTACAGAGCTCTCGTGCACATTTCTAGCTGGTCTTTGTGGCACTCGTTCCCCTGCGTGTGTTCATGACGGAAAGGCCTGCTTCAGTTTGCTTCGCGGAGGACTCTAACACCATTGAGGAAGAGGTCGACGCGCGCTGCTTGCAAAGATAGCCGAAAGGTGCAATGACCTCTGCAACTATTAGCTGTTGGGAAATGGATATCTTGCACTGGGGGGACTGGCGACGCTGACCACAGCGTTGACTTTCGATGTCTACCAACAAAGGCAAAGACCGATACGTTGAACACTGATACACCACCGTCGGAGGTACTCCCGGCGCCAGGAATTAACCCTTTTCGTGCTTGCACCGGACTTCACGTTCGTTCACCTCTGAGTAGTCTTCGATGATTCCTACCAATGCTCGGGCCACCCCTACTCCAGTCAGCGCCCTCCTCGAGTCGTCATGCCACGCCAACACCCCCAGTGTCCGTGCGCACGTGCATCGAGCTTCGAAATTCGGCGAGCGTGACAGGTAGACCACGGTAGGCAGGGCAATGCTAGTGACCTCCATCCGACACTTGCTGTTGCCGGACATAAGCAGGAAGGCCATTGCGATGGATGCCTAGGTAATCGTGTAGCGCGAGGGTGAGGTGAAAGGAAGGATTAGTTCGGAGTCTCGGAGAGAGCCACAAACGGCAACTTCAACCCTGCGGCGCATGAACAAGGATGGCGACACAGTTCTTTTCCGATCCTTTGTACTCCCCGGAAGCATGGCAACGAATGTGCGGTGAGTCGCTTTCGTGTGATCTGCTGAATATGCCCGCTCAACACCCAAATGAATTTTTACGTCCGCCGATCTCGAAGCTGTGTGTTGTTCCAAGATCAAGGACAAATCATTAAATGTACAAAGAAGCTGGCAAGAGAAACGTAACCTTGTTCTGCTGATGGCTCTCACTTCGATCTCAGATACGCCAAGCTTGGCCAGCTGTCTTAGACAAGGTACTGCACCCGCCCCGACTGCCGATAGTTGGGAGTCCGGACAGCTCACAAGATTGCAAACAGCCTGGACGAGGAAGGAACAGCGTTAGAGCGGCCAGTAGGCTTGTTGTTATACTCAGTAGACACCGGTCGGCTCGGATGTTTAACTTCTACAGGAATTCACACGTACGTGCAAGGAGAATGTTTCTATGCTCAGGCTCGTCCCTTCTCATTCCACAAATGAAGCAATTCGTGGTTCGGAAACCTAGCGCCCGCTCTCTCTTTACCGGAGAAAGTCGCTACGTCGTACACGACATCGTTCACCTTTCCGCAGATGACTTGAGTCCCCTGGTCAGTAGAGCGCAGGAGGTCGAAGAGAGCCACCAGGGCTGACTTGCGCTGAACGAACTTGGCCCTCCCTCTCGGATCTGCTGATAGGAGAGCGAACACCGTGGCGCACGCTCGCATGCTCTCCTCGTCGTCCAACTTGCTAAGGTTAGTGGCCGCCGGAACTATTCCCTCCTGCCCATGCGAAAGCGACGGCATCGTGTGCATGGATGTATTTTGACTAGTCATTTCGGGGCGCGCGCTCCAGTGTTGTCGGCACATCACCACACCACTAGCGTTACGTTGGCGAAACACGGTGAGTTCGCGACAATCAACTGGATTTGGCAGCTGTAACTAGTATGGCGTTTTGTTCGTGATATCACCTCTATGAGAGCTGGCAGGGTGTCCTCGGCGACGAGATTGAGCAAGGCCTTGGCACATATCTGCTTCGTCTCGAGGCTCACGCTCCGAACCTGGGGTGGGTAGCGGGTGCGAGGCGGATGAGTCATTCCAAAACGTAGTATAGGTCGATCAAGTCGTGACCTGTACAGGGGTCTCGGGGGAACACGTCATTGGTTAGCCGCATTTGGCCTCTTTCTCGATTGATTGACCCAAACTTCATCGATTGAACCAAACTTTGAACAGATGACGTTTCAATGTTGTAGTATGTTTTTCGGCAGATGTGACGGCACGACTTGTCTCACCAGCGCTATCATCATGAGTGCCGCCACTCCTCCTCCCTCGACGAGCGACTTCTCGCTGCCATGGTGACACGCAAGGTTGCATAGTGCTCTTGCACAGTAGAGCTGAGTCTTCTCCTTGTAACTGGTGCTCAGCTCGGACAAGACTCGAACCACGCCGCCTTCGACCTACGGGGGTTTAGAAACGTCAACATCAAGACCGAGCCGACCAGGTTTTCAACAGTGACGAAGCTGGTGCCACACATACCGAGAGCAACGAGTGTGACGGCCATGGACCACTGTTGTAGGTGCAATGGTCGAGCGTGATCGTGGTCAGTCAGGAATACTCCCCCCTCCACGGAAACCAAGTTGTTATCGAAAGGACACACTTCGAATAGAGACCAACACACCAGTTGGTGCCCCCTGAACAATACGATGACCCCTCTTGACGGAAGCCAGCGAACGCGAGTGACTGCCATTATCGAATTGTTTAGTACACTCCCTTTTCTGCCCTCTCACCATCTGCCCCCGGATGGTGTATTCGCAGCTGAGGTTGGCAAAGGCGACGACGCATCTCAGCTTGGTGGCCTCGTCATCCATGGAAGCGAGCTGGATCAATGCTGGTAGTGCACCACAACTGCAAAGCTGCTCTCGGCACTCTTCCTGCCGGTCGTTCGTTGGTCGCACCAAAAGTAATTTGGAAGACGAAATGCGATTAGGGTGGCCGTTGTCGTGTTCTTTGGGTGGCGCTTCAGGATGCAACCCCATGCCCAGATCGAAGTACATTGTGCGCGTAATTGAATGAACCTCACATTGGCCCTACGATGATTTCCTGGACTGCCGAACGTCCTTGACTTCACCGAATATCATAGAAAATGAAATCAAATCTGTCTTTCGAATTCACAACACGCGTCTGGTTTACTACCGAAATCACTCGGTTTTTGTCTGGAGAACTCCAGTGGACAAATTCATGTGTACCCGCACAAAGTCACCCAACGACGGTCTCACCTCACTCGACAAGGTAGAGAGCACTGCGCAGCAAGATTGTTTGGTCACCATATCTCCGTCCTTAGCCCCGGCCAACATGTGCGGAATAGCTCCCTCATTGATGATCAGGACGCAGTTGCGCACGTCCTGCGCTACCAGGCACAACGCTGCACAGCAGTACTGCCACGAGCCGGGAATTCAGGTAAAATGGATGGACATGGACAAGGCAGGATGAGTGCGGTTCAGAGGTATGAAGCTTGACTTTCGTTTTTGAATCGCCATTTGTCGTGAAGTCTACATGTTCCATACTTCGTGCATACCCGAACCCTACCACTGTGACTTTTGACGGCAGAGCACCTTGCTACTTTCCCACCTTGACGCACTGGATATCCCCGGTCTTGAGGAGGTGAATGATGCTTGGTATCACCCCTTCCTGGTGAAGGGTGAACGCGCAGGAACCAATGGGCGTGTGAGTACACAACACCACAACAGGCAGGTACTATCGTTTGACGTTGCCTGTGGCTTAAAACGTTACAGACCGGCACTGACCTCCACCATTCTGGCGATGTTGGCAGGGGTGCAAGCGAGGTTACAGAGGGCGGCCGCACACCGCCGTTGCAACGCGACGTCGACCCCTTGTCCGGCCGACAACGCTATGATGGCGGGTACTGCGCCAGCCTGCACGATACGTTCCTGGTTTTGCGGGGGTCAGCAGGGAGGGCGAGGGGAGACAGTACGCCGTTGTTGGCGCCTTGTCGTGGGATATTCAGTCTTGAGCAAACAAGCGTTCGTTGATCGGTTTCCAAGTGTTTGTTGCCTCTTTACTCTTTAATCATCTTCCCGTCCGATGTCGCAGTCCACCAAAATTAAGTGCCGTTTGCGAGATCTGGGGAAGCACAACCCCAGCTTCTGGCATGTAACCAAAAGCAATATCTAAGCGGGATGGGCGAACCCTTGAAACAGACTCATGTCGTAAATCCGAATGTTTCGCATGACACGATGTACCTGAACAGCAGATCCACAGCTGAAGTTGAAAAGCACTAGGGCACACGCCTCCCTCACGCTGTGGTCGGTGTGTGCCGTGAGGGCAAGGATGGAGGCAAGAGCCCCCTGCTGCAGGATAGGAGCGTGGTTTTCTTCCCTCATGACGATGCTATCGCACGCGCGGATATTCGGGACCGTATCAAAAGGGAGAGAGGCAAGAGAGGTGGCCAAAATTCAATTTTCGGTCTGACCTGTGGACTTATTAGGGTGTTCTCGAAACCCTTGGACGGTCAATGTCGTGGGATAAAATCCCGGCGAAACATTGGTGCTTGAGGAAAAGGTTGTACGATGTACAGAGCTTCGACAACGGTTTCGACCGAGACGATTGAAAATTTTCTTCTAACGCAAAACTTGAAGGAACGGACTGCAGAGGGACTACCGTGCGTGACCCAGGGTTGTGCCATAACTCCTCAGAAGAGAAACAAAGACCGCACGGTAGGCAAGTACCTCAAAGCGACGGTAGTATAATACTGATGGCAAAAAGGAGACGAAAACGCAAGCTCGAGGGACCCACCGACCCTATACCTACCCTCGCGCCAACACGATCACTCTTAACCTCGCACTTGAAACTGAAGTGCCTACAAGATTTCGTTCAGTCTGTTCATTGCAAAACGAGCGCAGCACCTGCTTACCTGCACAACGTCATGAGTGCGTGGTATTGTGTCGGCACGTCCTCGCTTGAGCGTAGGAGGGTTACGATGGCGGGGATGCACCCCTCCTCTGCGATAGTTACCTGTGCAGGTTATCGTCCGGAACATGTGGAGATGGGCAATCACTTCTCGCCGGTAACATGCTCGAAAAAGAACGCATGGGCGAACTTACTCGACCCCACGGCGCGGTAGAAAAACCTTCGTCTGCGTGCTCCCGCATTTAAATGCGATACCGGGAATTATTGAAAACCAGCCGTGCGTAGTGGCAATCCCATGAACACAAGCTATTATAGTTTAGCTTCCGTTCATCACGTGTACTGGTATATAAGTTGACCACTGCACTGTGTACGGAAGGCATCATCTGGCTGCATGGCTACACTCATCGAAACCTTGGTTCGATGAGTCGTTCATATCGAACATGAGAGAAGAAGATATCAGCGTATGTCCACGGACACGGTCTTACCTTGTACTCGGCGTTTTTGCTGAGCGTGTCAAGGGTAAGAGCACACGGCAGGCTCGTCATTGGCATGGCCGCGCAGGACATGCCGATGTTGCATAGGGCGCTGGAGGAGAAGAGGTCCGGCATGACCAGGAAATAAGAGGGAAACGGCCCCGGTGGGTGAAAAAAGATACCGGGGGTAGGCGTATACGAGGCGATAGATGTGCAAAGTCGTTAGACGAGGGAGGACGAGAGGGGTAGTGGAAGCGGTTGAAACGCTTGGCTGGAAGTAAGTACCAAACGGTGTGTTCTAGACGATCTAGAAATCATACTGGAAGGCGAACCGCATGCACAAAAAATGCGGCAGAGGAATCTGATCCGTGCTTTCGGCTATTACCATGCTCCCTATACCACTTATCGTGTGCTCTCTACCTGGCGGCACCCTCTTGAATCATGCGCGCGTGACCCTGCTCCTCCATCCCCAGTCTGACCAGCGTGCAGGCGACATAGTGAAGCGTCGTCAGGTCCTCGTCGCTGCTCAGCCCGTACAGCACAGGGACGCTTCCCTTCGACACCAAATTAGTTCGCTCCTGACGCCCCAACGTGACCAATCAGACGAAGAACGAGACAAGGATTAAGGGTATAGCAGAATCATGATCGTGTCGCCGGGCGGAAGGGGAGGGGGACGCGAGCGTAGAATCGCTAAACATGTATGCGAGCATGAACACCTTGAAGGGTCTTTGGGGCAAGTAAAAAAACGATTGCGGCACAATAATTCGCCTGGCGTACACAGTGGGCACGAATCTCCGAGTATGCGGCAGATTTCTTCCCCAGCATCCCGCGCCCGCATGAACAGAACGGTCCGTTGGTGTTTCCGTCGCTCCTTGTGTGTGTGCTTCGTTTTTCGGTGTGTATGCTTTGTGCAGGTCTATGTTGTCAAGCAGCAAAGATGTTTGCTGCGACAAATGTGGCCAGTGCTGCATCAGGCGGCTCTCTACACCCACCTGCTTGCTGGCTGCGAGGGAGTGCAACGCGATAGCGCAGATGCGGCGGGTTTTCGTCGATGCTCCTCGAGCGATGCTCCCGATCTGAGACGTACAGTGCGAGATCCAATGGTGTGAACGGAAACAAAGGCGAAATTGGCTACGACCGCATCAATATCCAAAACAGAACCGATCCGTTCTCTAGGTCGAATCACAGCGGTGACAACAGTGTTACATTCGAGTGTCCTGGGAACAGCCAATAGTTTAGAGCATACATAACGGATATAACTGATACGTCAGGCAGGGTAGAAACATTGTGAAACGAAGAAGCAATGGCCTAGTATTCTAAAACCGTCCAACCCTCAACCCGTACGGTACTGTTGGATGAAACTTGTGCCTCACCGTAGAAACGGCTCCCTCCTCGATCAACCGAGCATGCATTGAAGGGAGGTCAGCCAGGTTGCAGAAGGCGCTAGCGCAGGACTGCTTCACCTGAAAGTTGGTTTGACGAAACACAAAGGACAAGGAGCAGGCCGTCACTCCGCCATCAGCGCAAGAAAAATGACTCTGAAGAGCACAGTGCGCTGGCCTTAACAAAAATATGCACGAGCTGCTGCCCCTGGATTTAGTGCCTCCAGAAGTCATCTCTCAAGCTACGCTCAAGTCTTGCTGTGTAACGTTACTCACGCCTGGATCTTAACATGATGTCGATCGAACCACTGACCGCCAGGTGGCATTGGAACGACCTCGCCAAAAACAAAAGGCTCTACCTCAAACGGGTGCAAAGGCATGCCACCGCCCCAGTGCAAGTTTATGACTTACCTCTAGGGATGAAGAGCTCGATATCCCGACTAGGGCCTTGAGCACGCGCTCAATATGGTTGTACGGTTCGGACACACAGGTCAGGTTGAAAAGGCCCTGTGCGTGCAGATGTACCGCGGTCAGAGCAAGTACTTGTGCCATGTCGGGAGCGACTGTAGATGATGGGCGTGGTGAATTAGCGTTGATCAATCTGTCGCGGTCACTCTAGTGTTTTCTGTTTGACAGGAAAGTGCGTAGCACTGAGCGTGCACACCTCGTTTGCCGCGCACTTTCTGGAAGAGTGATTGGCAACTGTTCCTTGCACGTGTTGATGTGGCTGGGCATGTACTGCAGCATACCAGCGACAAGTACCTCCGGCGTGTTTGTACCCGGACCTGCCCCTATCATGCTTCTCGCTCTCTCACCGTGGCACACAGCCGACCAAAGTCTTCCTGTTCGCTCATGATCATCACCATCGACAGCACCAAACCGTCTTCGACCATTTTGGCCTGACCGTTCACACGTCCGAAGCGAACAGGGTTACCGGGTTCAAGTAGTGAGTGTCGGGTGTTTTGGAAGTCTAGCCAAGTTCGCCACTCAAGACCGACGACGCGCAGCACATCCCCCACCCTAATGTGTACGTCCTGCCATGCAATGTCTGGTCTCGTGATCCATGACAAGACGCTTCCATCAGTACACGCACGAACACTTCAGGGGCTAAATCTTCAAAGCACTCTTTGTAGGTGTAGGTTGCCTCGTGGCGAGGTCGCTGTGGAGTTACTTGAGGACCTATGACGTTGTGTCCAGTCAAGTATTGACATCTCCTACCTCCTGGCCATTGATGCAAGTAATGTTGACCAGTGCCACCATGCAGCTGCTCTGGACTACTTCTTTTCGGCACTGAGACGCCATGTCTGCAATCACAGGGACCTGATTCGCGTATATCGACACAGAAGGGGGTCGCACGACCGGGGGGGGTCAAGTCAGGACGGTGAAGAGGAAGGGGATGATGAAAGGTATTAGAGTAGTTTCCTCGTGAAAGTTGTGCTGCTACCTTTTTTTTTCCACGCGTGTTTTCAGATGGTAGCTTACGCAAGCGTCGACACCAAGCATTTTTAAGTCTTGCCATAGGTTCGCAGCGAGAACGTTTGGTATACGGCATACTTCCGTGCCGGAAGCTCAATGTAGCACCCTCAAGTATCGGCCATGCGAGAAATAATTTACTCGAGAACGTCTTGTGAACGGCGGGCGGTGTAATGTTCGCTCACCCCTCCTCGAGCGACGAGTTTCTCTCTCAAGATTGGCGTTGCAGCAAACTGCTTGAGGATGGCGCTGCAGTAGCCCCGCAGTATGAGGTGGTCCGTCTTGCATAATCTCAAAACGGCTTCGACCGCACCTTCCTGTAAATGAGGACAACAGAAGGACCACACACAGACAGGGTTCGGAGTGATGCCCGTATACAGAAAGAACTTCGACGAACGAAAACCGCTGACGTCGTCGGGAAGCCTCCATTGCTGACAGCAGTTAAAATTAACAACCACACACCCTCTGAACGCAGAGTTTTTACCCGGTCATGTACATTAGATGAGCTACATGTGAAAATAATGTCAATTTCCACACCTTGGCAAGCCTCTGCGCGTTTTCTCTGTGGGTAGACCATGCAAGGAGGGTGCTGGCGCATTGGATCTTTGCCTCAAGCTCTCGCTGAGATGGAATTTGTTCGTTCGTCGGCTGGGGGTCTCCCTCTCCGCTAGACACAGAGTCGCCCGAAACGCCTGGATGGTGTATATGGCCGGGTAGCCGAAGGGAAAATAGGGCCAAGGACACAGAGTTCACGACGGTAGAAGCATGTCGATACAGAGCTGTCGGAACGAAACACCACCACTCGAAACACAGTGGCGTGGCCCAATAGGAATCATTAGAAATCGGACCACCCGATAATATCGCAACTCTCTGCTTCATCATACCGGTAGTTCTTCCAATCTTCATCTACAAGCAGTTGTAAAGATCGCACAAACCAAGTTTATAGTTAAATGTGACTCACGTTCAGAGTCCAGTCCATGGTCGGTGTCATTGCTCCCGTCAGTGCCCGTGCTCCGCTTCGGCCCGTCTCCAGACCGCTTGCTAAGCCGAGACTGACCCTCCTTCCCTCCCACAGGCATGCGTGACATGTACACCATACTGGGTTGCACACACAATCGCCGGTCAGTATATCGTAGGCAAGACACGAGATGAGATGATTAAGAGGAGAACTTGATTACCCTTGCTGTGATGAGAATACTAACGGAACAAGAGGTCGGATATGTGGTGAAACGGAGATATGTTTTGAAGAACCTAACCCCATGATCGAGGGTACCTATGTGGAGAAACAAACATGCGAGAGATGGATGGTGCCTTCCTAAGCCAAACTTCAGCGGACCGACAGCATGGGTCTACAACTGTAGTGCCTGACCGAACGGTTTCTTCCACCTCCAGGAGGACATCGGAATCGGCCACCAGAATGGAACATCCTGAGCCCCATATAGCACCCACTCACCCTTCCATATATGTTCCTCCCGTACCGAAGAGGTCGCCCTGATATGGCATCTTAAATACATCCCCAGGAACGCCGGCAACCTCAAAGACCGGGCCTAGAGAAGCGAGACCTGTCATTTCCGCGCTGACGAGAGGAGTATCCTGCACAAATGGATCGATCCCGTCGAGAAAGTACTCGATAGTCAGCCGAGGTTCCTAGCAAAAGATTTATTCAATGGCGCCCTATGGGAGACCGGATGGAACACTGGGTGCGAGCGCTTAACGCCTGTCCAACTTAACAGCTGAGTCTGCAGAAGCGACGATGTTGTAACTGTAGGACTGCTGAGTCCTTTGCTCAGTAAAGCGATTCGATTGTTGTGAGCATCTCCACACGCGATATTTCTAGTTGTTGGTTACACCCCAAACAGGGTAAAGAACTGTAGGGAGCGGCACGATCATAGTTCCAGCCAAATCAGACACGAGCCACGTTCCGAGTTGTTTTCCTCGACGACTGTAGGCACCTCGTCTCGCGCTGTGTGGGCTCCGGCGCCTACCAAAGCTGAAGAGCTTCCTTTCAGACCTCGCTGTCCACCTCGGACTCCGGCGCTGGTCCCCGTGCCCCCGACCAGCTGTGTTCCGAGTTTTGAACCTTTGGAATACCCCACCTTCCTTTTGCTTCGCTGGGCCTTAGCGTTCTTTTTCCGCTTGTTTTTTTTTTTGCCCGATCGTTCCATCTGCAATGTTGCGGTAACAGTCAGCTACGCGTGAATATTTGGAGCAAGGCATCGGCGCATGAAGAGTGTCCTTGTGTTGAAAGCGTGGTCCTCGAATGATCGTTTCAAGAACATCTGTGCGCTAGTACGGTACGACTACAGTCCCGCCGTAAACTTCTCGTGTACCAGTGATAGATTTGCCAAGTATTGTAATCCATCGTATCGTAATGCGACAATACTCAGCCATTGGAATCTGTTCGCTACTGAGAAAGGTGTGGATAGGTTCGATTGCCTTGGCATACTATGCATCAGCTTCTTTTAGCGACTATACCCCACGCACCTTTGAGCCTTCATCGTGGGAATCCACGCCATGATCGCCGTCTTCCTCTTCCTCCTCATCTGACGACGCGCGGTCGTTACCCCCACCCATCATAATCTGGGCGTCAATGCGACATTGTCCTTAGTTGCGTTACACATGGGACTCGAGAGTGTTAACAAAGCAATACCGTACGCTGCACCACCCTTTTCGTCGAAGACCTAAGCAACCCGTTGTTCCTACTGGTGATGCGTAGCCAACCCTTGACTGAAACCAAAGAGTTCCCGGTTAATCTGCGTACGGCGTGAGCGTGGATACGTCCATGTTCACCAATACAGGTCGTGGACGTAGTCATCACGAGAGCCCACGCGAACTACTGGCACCGTGCTCTGGATTCCCGCTATGACTGCGCAGTGCGTCAGGCGTCCTCATGCTAAAACGCACACCTGCCACCGCTCTCTTTGCACGTCCATGACCAGCTTCGAAGGAAGGGACCTCGGAACCATTAGGTACTTCTTGTGGAGATTTCGGGTAGGTGGCGTTGCTTGAGAATCAACCGACATGAGGATCCCCTTAGCGCTGTTGAGCGTGCGGAGTACCTCCTTACTGAGCATTGGACGAGGGGTGGCATCGCCATCGTTCCGATAGAAACCTCCCCCTGCGGCCTTCGGTTGTTGCTGTGACGATAGTTCAGTGGCATGGAGCGTACCCAGGATAGGCATCGGTGTTGCTTCGCACCACGGACAAATCGTGTTTTCTTGAACTGATTCGTTCGCACAATGGGATGACTGAGTCAAAAGCCGATATATAAAATAATTGGAACATAAATTTTGACTCACTCAACTCGTTACGGTCTACAGTAAGTACTTTTGTATATAAACATCTCCTGGTGATGAGTTCTGCGGAAAGTCACCGTTGGAGAGTTCATCCGTGTACCCCCGCTATACGCCACGGTTTGGGATGCGACGTGTAAAATACCTTCAACATCAACATCAGTTCTTCTGCGACTCCGCCTGTCGAGAGGTTTCTTGTAGCCGGTCATCTACGACGGATAAGGTCTGCAATACCCGCGAGGTCAAGGCGAAATGGAGAGTGCTCTGCGGCTGCACTGCAAGTTACCAGTCAGTGCCTTTGTAGCATTTATAATTATTGCTTTTAGACTAATATGTCCAACGAAATCCCACCTTTGTTTTGCCCTTCCCTCCCTGAGTCTGGCCGCCACCTCCTGTTCCTTTACCTTCTTCGAGAAAGTCAGTCAGATTTATCCCCGCGAGCTCAGCCACCCTCTCCCTCAGATCATCGACGGCAGGATTCCCGCTTTCCTGCGAAGACCTCGACCGACATGCATAAGGAGAGCATGCCAATAGTGAACCAATCAGCGGCGTAATTGACATGAAGCGCCGATCAGCTGCTACAGAACATCGGACAGTGTGGGTCTTGGACGATCACGCTTTACGAAAAACTCGCATGAAACAATCGCTGACAATTTTGCATAAACCAACCCCGGAGGAAAGGGTTCGTGCTCACATTGCATGTGCTACGACGACACGTACGAAGTTGGTACTAGTCAATTCGAGACAGAGCAGTAGCACACGACGCAAACCTGTCGAATTTTCCATGGGAGTTTTTTCTTGTCCCATAGCCACAACTCTCCCAGATTCATAGTCCTCGCGGTAGTCTTGGGCCCGACCACAAATACTCCCCCTGAGCGAATTACGTGGGAGGGGTCCGCCCTTGCGCCCTTGCGCCACCCAACGACGTCGCCAAGACGAGCAGCAACATGGAGAGACCGAGAGAGGTAAGAAACATAACGGTTTCGAAAAAAAATATGTGCGGCGGGTTTCGTGATGCAAGGGTAGGGTGGCCTACCGCTGCTGTACACAGCAGTATACAGAGAGAGCAACCATAGCGAGAAAGCAAAGAGAAAGAGACGCCGGCGCAGGCCCACCATCTCAGCGAGTCGGTTCTGGGAACACGGGATATATCGGAATGGAGTCGAGATCGCTGGTGGAGATATGCGGGACTTACAGGACCAAATGTGGTGAGTATGTACTTTTGTACTTGAACGCAGATGCGGAGCACACCATCCCGAGGTCTGTGTCTTGTATGCCATGCATATCTAATCTTCAGTGCCGCTGGCACGCTGGCACCCTTGTTTCTGAAGATAACGTTATATGGCACACACTTCTGCGCCAGTTGAATGAAAGAGGCTCAAAGGTGAAGGCATATTCTAGTACTGCTGTGTAGATGTCCAGCCCACACACAGCAGCAGCAGCAGCTTTCACAGCAGCAACAGCTTGGGCGTCTCAAACGCTGAGGCCTTGGCTGGTGCCGCGAACGCGAGCGGCCCGGCGTTCGCAAACGTTGGGGTCATGAGGGTGCCCAGAGTGCCTAGCCAAATAACATAGTATTGATGGTACTTCATGTTTCTGCTGATGCCCTTCCGCTCCATCCGAAATCATGGCGGGTGTTCCGCCCGCGGGTGAACCGCCGATGGTGGCGTCGCCAGGGTACTGCAAGCCCGACACCAAGACATCAGTATCGTACGGTCTGCTCGCGAAGAGACTGACGTGTGCTGACTACCAAGAGCTGATCGACCGGGGTTGGCGGCGGTCAGGAACTTTTGTTTACAAGGTAATGTGCAGACAAGACAACACTTGAATGGAATGTGGGACGAGACAAGAGACACATCAGAAGCATTGTTCATCACTTTTCACACATAATCGCGCTCAACAGCATTCCTGCTGGATATACCCGTAAATGACACAATATAAGACACCTACACAATATAAGAAACCCCCCACAGTATACGACACCCCGGTGGTAATTTTGGGCGTCTCTGACAGACCATCGAATTATCACCGGGGGTACACAATATAAGAAACCCCGGTGGTATTTGTAGTTGCGCCGCATGCATTCGCGGGCCCCCTTCTTTTATGACCCGGGGTGACAGCATCTGCCCTTGCGCATCATCACACCACACACACAGCTGTGTGCGGAGGAACACCCCGCATGCAGACCCCAAAGAACATGAACATGCAGGCAGAGCAGAGTGTAGCCGGCACTACCGGTAGTACCCCCGCTCCTTCGACCGCTGCTTCGGCAACTGCTTCGACTGTAGCAGCACAGGCGCCACAGCAGATCACCTCCTTCTTTGGGCCCGCGCACTCTTCTTCTACGAGAGAGGCTCCTCCTGCCGGCACTCTTGCTCCTGCTGCTGCTGTTGATCTAACAGCAGCAGAAGGAGCTGGAGCAGCAACAGGCGCAAACATGACAGCCTCTGCATCGCCTCAGCAGCAGCCAGTTGCTGGCTTGATGTCAGCAGCGCGTTCGAGCACCGAAGCCGACGAATCAACGCGCAGCAGCCAAGCATCTCAGTTGGTGGACGTGGTGGACGAGGAGCCCACCACTTCCGCTGGGACGGAAGAAAGATCCAAGTGAGTGTGCATGGTTTGTGCTTCGTGGATTTGGCGTACCGTAGTATCAGTCCGCGTGTGGTCTCGAAACGTGCAATTGTGGGTTAGCCTTTACGCCAACCCAGGGTTCGTGTGGCTGTATTTTTTTTTTTTTGCGCCACACTCTCCCGGTAGGTACATTTATCGTTACTTTATTTATTTTGCGTGCGGCCTTTTTTTTTTAGCCACACGTTCCCGGCACACATGTTGTGAGTTGTTTTGTGTGCGTGTGGCTCAACACGTTCCTGGTAAACGATTGCGTGCCCGTTCCGTCATTTGTTTCGTTGTATTATTTTTATGGCCATACCTACGTCGGTATTGTGCACATTTTATCGTTTATGTTCCTGCATGGCGTTATGTGTCGTGGAAATGCTGCCTCTTGTTTTGCAGCTGGCATCCATACCACCCTGGTTAATTTTCAATGGTGCCTGCTTTGCATATTTTTTATTCACCTGTGCTTTCAACCGCCGACGAGTTTTCGACATTTGGAATCGGTGCCCTTGTCGACTAGAAAACAATCAGCATACCGTCTTTGGTTCCTGCCCACACGACACACGTTTCCGTGCGTTCCACCGTTGAACCGCTTCGTGCCTTCCCGCACACACGTTTTTTTGTCTCCGTTTGTCTTCTCTAGGGTGGGTGGCACACCCCCTGCGCCTCCAGGTCCAGCATCACCGGTGCCAGCTCCAGCATCGGCGCCAGCTCCAGCACCGGCGCCCGTCCCAGCACTGGCGCCAGCTTCAGCACCGGCGCCAGGTCAAGCATCGGCGCCAGCTTCAGCACCGGCGCCCGCTTCAGCACCGGCGCCCGCTCCAGCACCGGCGCCCGCTTCAGCACCGGCGCCCGCTCCAGCACCGGCAGCAGCAACGCCGGCAGCGGGAGGAGCGCCGGTGGCCAAAGGTGATGCATCCGGCGACATGATGTTTCCCGGAGAAACAGAGCGGGGAGATGGGCTCGGCGGCGTTCTCTTCGGTACGCCGGCAGAGAACAAGAACAAGAGGAAGAAAGGACAGCTGGAGTTGGAGCCGCCGGGCTTCCCGATCCCCGAGTTTGGTGGCGGAAGCCAACGGAAGCGCTACCCTCTGAAATTTAAGGTGGATGCGGTGAGGTACTCACAGAGGAGGGTCAAGGGGGCACAAGGGCCGGACGGGACTGTTGGGATAACCTACGCGAGCAGAGTCCTGGGCATTCGCGACAAATCGACGTTGGCGTTGTGGGTCAAGGAGATCGACAAGTACGAAGCCGCGCTGGCGAAAATGGACACGTACAAGGGCGGAGCGAAGCGCAAGAAGACGCCAGCCAACAAGCGCTTGTCGCTGCATGCCGGACGGATCCGGACGCACACAGCGGCCGAGGGCGAGATCGTGGACTGGATCAACGAGCTGCGTTCTGAAGGCATCTCCGCCCGTGTTTCGACGAAAATGCTCAAGAACAAGGCCGTCGAACTCAACCCGAACTTCTTCGGAGAGAGGCCGGCGCCATCCGATCTCCAGGGCTGCCAGAAGTACAACAACAGGCAGAACCAGTGGTGCAGGAGGTTTCTCAGGGTCTACCGCTTCTCTGTGCGAGCGGTCACCCGACAAGGCCAGAAACTTCCTTCTGGCTGGCCCGTGATCGCCATGCAGGCTATCAAGGAGTGGAGGACGCTGAAGTACGACGTGCCTTCCGCGCTCGAACTTGCGGACGGAGTCGAGTGCCTGGGGGTTGCGGCAGGGGCGGGAGCCAGCGCGAGCGGCAGCGGGGGTGGGAGTGGCGCTGTGATTCCTTCGGGTCCGCGTCTCAAGTTCGACTTGGCGCAGATCGGCAACATGGACGAAACCCCCACGTGGTTCGAGAGCCCGGGGAAGGACACTGTGAACGTGAGTACGTACGTAATAGTTTTGCTCTAGTTTTTGCTCTTACTGCGTTAGATGTAGCAATGTTGTCCTTTCCTGTGCCAACGATTCTTTTGGGCCACCCTTTTGATGATGAACTTTCTACGTGTGCGAAATTTTCGTCTTTTCCTTCGTTTCCTGTTCTCCTGTGATTCTGATCATGTGTTTTTGCACGCACTGCTGCCACTTTCCGAATCTTTACAACAAAAGTCGTTTCGACGCACCCCACGTTGATGTCGGTTTCGCTGTTCGGAATACCGCAGGCCACAGGCGACAAGGAGATTTCCGTCAAAACCGGCGGCAAGGAGAAGATGCGCATCACATCGGTTCTGACGGTGTTCGCCGACGGCACCAAGCTGCAGCCCCTTCTCATCTTCAAGGGTCAGCCCACTCCGAAGGGGAAGTCCCCCGCCGCCAACAGCATCGAGCGCGAGTTCAAAGACTACAGGGACAAGAAGGGCTGCGCGTACCCGCGAGGTATGGCCTACGCCGTGGACCCCAAGGGATGGCACTCCCAGCGGGTGTTCGACGAGGTGTGGGTGCCGCAGGTGTGGAACCGGCGCCCGGGGCGGCTCGGCCGCCTGGGCGGCTACCGTCAGCCTGACACGCTTCTTGCGTGGGACGACTACACCGTCCACAAGACGGACGCGTCTACCAAGGCGATGAAGGAGTCCAACACGACGCTGTTCCTCATCCCGGGAGGCCTGACTCCAAAGCTCCAGCCTTGCGATGGCCTGGTCAACAAGATCTTCAAGGCAAACATGTCCAAGCTCTACGACGACCACATGGCTTCCAAAGACGTCACGCGCAACGAGCGGGGCTATCCGGAGCCCCCTTCGCGGGGCTTGGTCGCACAGTGGGTCAAGAAGGCGTGGGATGCCTTGACCGCGGACGAAATCCGCTCGAGCTGGAGGAAGGCTGGCCTGCTGCTGCCCTACGACGGGTCGGGAGACGAGGCCTGGGCCAACAAGGAGCTCGATTCCAACGCCAAGGGGGAGCCCATCCGCGGGCCATCGGACGCTGCGGACAAGGCTGACCCGCCGTCAGGAGGCAAGAACGAGAACTTGCTGGAGGTGTTGGACATCGACGATGACGACGAGACGGGTGTGGTGGTGGTGGACGTGAGCGACGACGAGGGCGGGGAGCTGTGAGGCATCGGCAGCGATGCTAGTGTTGAGAAAATGGCTTGTGGTGTCTTCTCATGTTTCCTTGGGTTTTTCCTGGCGTATCTTTCTCTGCCGTCGGGCGTCTTTGAGCGAGTGTGAAGAAAAAGTCGCCTGTTTTCTTCGCCGCGTGGAGTGCAACGTTGTTGGTGTTTCGTTGGTTTGCGGTTTGCGGTCGTTGATTCTTGTTCGTGGTGTTCTTACGTACCGGTATAGGTACCTAGGTAACTCTCTTTGGTTCGTACCCAAAGCAAGGCACGCAGCAGCCAACCTTTTGTGAGGGGGGCAGAAAGGATGGCGCACTCTGTGCCCACCGCCAATCATCGTATTGGGCGAGATACCTTCGACTTACAATACTTTCTTGCTCCATTCAAGCCCGTCTCGTGTTTCCTTTTTTTTTGCGTTGAGAAGGTTGATCTCGCCGAGGCCATGTGCTCAGGCGTTCCCTCACCTCGGTTGAGCCACTTTGTTTTTTGTCCCGCGCCCCTTTAGGTACCGTAGGTCCCTAAATACACTACACGTGTTGGTGCAGGCATGTATACCTATCACACCTCCGCAATACCACACCCTTTCAGGTGTACGGCAGCAGCGGTTCGACTCTATACGGTAATGGTGTGCAGTGTATCGGTATCACACCCCTCATTTTATCACACCCCAAAACACACGCTGTGGCTGTTCGTTTGTTATGACACCCCCAAACACACGCTGTGGGTGTTCGGACGCGCTATCACACCCCCTTATTTATCACACCCCCTTGCTGTGGGTGTTCGGACGCGCTATCACACCCCCTTATTTATCACACCCCCTTGGGACCGATGCGAGCTGCACTTTATCACCGGGGGTACACAATATATCACACCCCCCACAGTATAGCAGACCGGGTGGTAATATTTTCAAGCCCCAAAATGTTACCACCGGGGTTTCTTATATTGTGTCATTTACGGTATACACAGCAGTTGGAGCTCCGTGGTCACACAGAAGGGTTCTCCCCCTGAGGCCCGCTGCCTACCCCTGCGGTGCTTGTCTTCGCTTTTTGACGCGAGAAGAGTGACCTTCGGAAGTTGAAATCGCTTGTTACACTTGTTCCTCTTGACATTCTCGGTGGACGTGTACAAGAGCGGTCCATTTTGTCGTACAGCAGTTACGCACAGATGCAAAACACAATGTACATAGAAACGTGAGCGTTTGTCTTGGCAAGTAAGGCTGCCTTTGCAACGAAACAGCTTACGCTTGGAATCGTAGAATGAAATATGTGCAGGAAGCGCAAGGTTCGAGAAAGTAACGCAGAAAACAGCGTGTGTGAAGGTCCCATTCCTAGGAGAGCTGCTGCTGCTGCCGTGCAGGCTGAGGCTGATGGAACACTTTTTCAATGATAAGGTCGAAGGTGCCAGGCACTCCCAGTTAACTCCGTCTTTGGTGCTGTGAGCTACAGTAGATGCATACTGAATAGAAAGGTGGGTCCATGGCGTATGGAAAACCACAGAATTTCTCGTGCGGCGTGTACATCATTTTGCGTAGGTTGGTCGCGACATGTGGCCCCGCTCTGGTGCGTGAGCCTTGTTCGCTGTCCGTGTTCGTTTGATGATTCAGCCTTTTGTCGTGCGGCACCCATCGGCTCTGCGGTGCTTATTGTGCAAAGCACGGTTTGGTCACCGCCCGGAAATTCCCGGTGGGATGACTCAGTTTTTATCGTATAGAAGTTCGACGAAAGTTGCTTGGTAAACCGGAGGATCTTTCGCATGAGAAGGTCCCCATTCGTTTACTAGCAGACACTGCTGTATTAGTAGCTGGCGGTGTTGTCGGACCGTCGAGGAGGTTAGGTAATTCGGCGGTTTCGTGTGCACTCCACTCCCTTGTACTAGTATGTGCGAACGAAAGGCATGCCCACCAAAATGTATTGTCATCCCCGGCAAGTCCGACCATTCAATGTACGTACAACTTGAAGCACCGCTGAAGATGCGGAGCATTGCTTGACATGTTTGTTCCCTTATGTTAGGCCTACCTCCCGCTTTCGGGTACAAGCATGCATCTACAATTTACAATCGATCAGTGCAATTGCCGGAGAGATCCAATACTCATGACTTTGACTCTAAGTAGCTCCTTTTGTCTTCTCCCCATAACTCCACAAAACGTTGTGTCTGTGGGCGACAAATCTCAGCCCGTGATGCACGAGACTTGCTGTCCGCAGTACACCATCCGTCTGGACGTGACCCGTTTCAAGCACACCAAGGGGCAACGGCACGTGCTAAACCGCTTGAGGCGGTACCTTGACGGCGACAAGGACGCTGGTAGTAGCACGGATGCCACCAACGGCCAAGGGGACGCGGGGGGTGGCAGCAACAGCAGCAACGGTGCTATTGACGGGAGAAAGAAGAAACGGAACCTGCCTCAGGAGGCGCAACGCGGGAAGGGTATTTCTGGAAACGGTGACGCTCGGCGAGAAAAATCAGAAAGGCTCAGCGCGTTGAGCGAGCGCATAGCGGTGGCTGCGCTCGCTGCAATGGAGAGTGGGGCGGTACCTGGTCTAGGTTTCGAGCCGGGATGGCGATCGGAGGTGTTGGGTTGGTCTCAGGTGAGAAGGGGGGGATTGCACATATTGGTATACCGGCAACTCGGTGATAGCCCCCCTTGGTAGGTCTGTGTCTCTACTCTTGATGGTACGTTCCTGAGGTGATACATGCAGGGGTGTTTGCTTGTACTTCTAAATCATGACGATCGGGGGTGCAAGCCATGTGTGATATAGGTGGCGGATGTCCTGTTCTTTTTGTTCTGCTTGAGGTGACTTGGTGATCACCCATCTGGTGCCAATCATATGGCGCGGTGTGTTGTTGTCTTTGCGCCCCAGGTAGCACACAAAGCTTGGCATGTGCCCATCGGTTGAGTCCTCCAGGGTATTCCAGGCTCGTCACGACGTAGCAGAGTCGCTCTCCGATTATCGCTGCTGTCGTGTCTCTCGGTATCACACCCCAACCGGTGTTTTGCTGTCGGGTGCTGTTCTTCCGATGTTGGACGTTTGTCATCACCGCCTGGACACAGGTGAGGCCCATTCGAAACAAGAACGTGCTGGCATCTGGTGGAGGTTTTTGCAGCCCCGTAGCACTTCGCATCGCCTCCGCTGCACGCAAGCAAGGCTGGCACGGAGTCGGGGGCGGCGGTGGGGCGGTCGCCATCGCTGAGGCTACGGCGGAGAAGCTGAGAGTAGCAGCGAGCGGGGGTGGCAAGGGGCCAGTGCTTTCGGCAATAGCTGTAGCACCCAACGGGTTTATCAACCTCGAAGCGGGTTTTGCGCCGTCCTGCACTTCGGTGAGCAACTCGACCCTGTGTTCTCGTGCGGTGCATGTCACCCCCCTCAGCAGATCAAAGATTGCAGCACGCTCATCATTCGCCATCCTTTCCAACCTGCGTCGTGTTGAAGCACCTTTTGGTTCACGCCCAACCCTCACCGCCGTGTGTAGTGTTGCGGACTTCGTTGCATGTACCTACGTTTCGTCTGTTTCGTCTCTATTTTGTTCTGTTTAAGCCACCGTAGTATTCTCGGCATCAATAGCCCACTCGTGTTGAGGGCATCGGGAACGGTGTCTCTCAACTAAGTGTTTCTACCACGTTGTGGCGACAGCTCCTAAATGTACGGGGAAGCGAAGAAACATATCCATGTGCAGGTGCAAGTGCGAGGAAATTAAATTACCTCAACGACTCAAGTGCCACANGGTCTTCTGCATGCAACACTTCAGCATCAGCAACAAACGCGAGGACGGGAAAAACACCACGTTATGACTTCTGCGCATCGTACGTCAATTACACTCTCTCTCTCTTCCTGCCCCCCCCCCCCCCCCTCTCTCCCTCCCTTCCTCTCTCTCTCTCTCTCTTGTTCTTCTCGGAGAAGGCATCCCAGAACCACGCACAACTCCCACCACCAAACGCGCTACTCCAAGCCAGACCTAGCGGCTCTCCGACCCCGCCAGCGACTCCGCCTTCTCCTCCGGCCCCTGGCTCTGCTCTTCCTCCCAACATCCCGCCAGTCGGTGGTGCTTCGGTTAGAGGCGCTGTGGCGAGCAGGTCAACGGTAAAGCTGATGCCAATGGAAGGGGGCAGACCAGAAGGAGGAAATAGCTCCTCAGGGTCGGAAACGACGGGAGGAGATGTGAACCCGGCGCAGGCAGTGCTCAGCTCATCGGGCGAGGCGGCGGCGTTGCCGACCGAAGGTGTCCGGTTAGGGCAAACCAGAACAACCACGAGACACGAGGGTGATGGTCCGTTCACGGCGGCGGCTGCGGCAGCACGGATGGAGTGGATTGAAAGGCAGGGGAACAACGAGGGAGCCATGCACGCGGAGGTATGCGGGAGTGTTGCGAGTGGCCTAGTTGTACCTGACGGGTAGTGTCGTCTGTTGTGGGGGGGGGTGAGGTAATCTTGGGATCACGGCTATCCCGTGTGGTACCGGCAGGAGGAGAGTAAGGGGCAGATGCAGCGGCGCGCTATCCTCAAACGTTCTACTAAGTAGTATTTTGAGTCGGCGTACTGCTGTCATCGAGATTTTCGTACATGTATTCACCTCCCTCGCTGTTGCGGGGGCTTGAAGACTTTTGCTATCTGCTACCGATATGTACGAATAGGGTCGCGTTATCCGCGTTGCTTGCGGGAAACGCTCGCTTTCACCGACGTGGCCCGACTAGTGAAGTAGGCCTAACACGCGTGCTATGCGTTTGTTCGCTCTATGCACTAGTAGTTACGGCGAAGGTCTAGGTCGAATCATCCCCGGCCCAATTAACTCGAACGAATCAGCGGGAAAGTTCTGAGTATTTTCTCACCTGGAGCACTGCTGCTGTTTCGAATGAATCAAATTCTCTGCAGACTGCGGCTGCGCCGAAAGGGTTCACGCCGCAAGCACCATCAGGCTCAGAGTCGAGAACGGGTCTTGCTAGCTTGCCACGGCTCGACCCCGCAGTGGAACCACACCGCATGACGGTGTCGACTGTGCCTGCGCGCGTGACGGACGAGGTGTTTAGACTCTACGTGAAGTATCAGGTCAGTGTCGGTACGTCGCCCACTTACAGCGCTGTGACAACTAGAGGAGGAAGATTAAGTTCGGCTGTGCTCGCGAGCGCGGCTGTCGGTGTCGATCGGGAGGGTACTTTGCAAACGTGCCGTCAATCAACATGGTGGGTGTTCTCGTGAATTCACAAAAGGCAGGTAGGACTTTCCTGGTTCGAACAGCGAGAGTACCCTTGTCATCAGGCATCCACGCCATGTTTACGTTCATAATCTGTATGGCACTGCGGAGAGACTCTGGCCAATCCCATGCATACCGCCTTGTCTAGCTGCCACGTTGAGAAGGCGACACACGCATCGTTCCCGATGTTGTCGAGCAGGTGAGCGTGCACGGCGACGAGCCGTCGGAGGTAACTCCAGACCAATTCCGCCGCTTCCTCGTGGATAGCCCGCTCATTCGCGAAACGATCGGCGGAGCCAGCGTCAGACCGAGAAAACCCTCGTTCCGGCGTGGGCCGACTGGCGGGTCGCCGTTTCATGTTGGCGATTGTGGAGTGCAGGTGAGGGGGACGACACGAGCGTTTCAACGCCTGCAAGATTTCAAACGTGTGCTGTTGTGCGTACCGCACATTGTGCGAAGGTTGTTCATGACCAGGACGATATTACTGTGGCCAGGATTGTTTCGTCTTCAGGTAGAAGAAATTGATTATTTCCGTTGTCCCTGCAGCTACGCCCACGCATCACTTATGAGTGGGGCTGCGCCTGTGAACGTAACGCTGGCAGTACTGCCGATCGTCCCGTCTCTTACTGTTGGTTAGGCGTCGGTCCTCCCTTCAGAGCGAGCCCCGGTTTGTTTTTTTATTTGGAGAGTGGGATGCTCGTGTTTCACACCATCTTTCACCCGCGCCTTTACGTGCGTGCAGGAAAATGCCGAAGACGAGAGTTCGGAAATGACAGAGGGCCGAGATAGCCTTTCCGTGCCCTACGGAAGCTACCACCAACTTTATCGCATCGATGGCAAGCTTATTGCGGTCGGGGTCGTCGACGTCTTGCCCAAGTGCTTGGTGAGTGTTAAAGCTGCATCGCAACCTTGAGAAATATTTCGTAGCTCATGTTTCTGTGGATCGACTGAAATATTGTTGGAGGTGGCCAAGTCGGCTGTAGCCACGCGTTTTGCTCTTTTCGATCGCGTCGCTGCTATCGACAGGCGTTCATGCCATACCCTCTTCATTGATTTCCTGCTGTTTTGGCTCAACGTTGTGCTTTTTGTTTGGTTCGATTTTTTCCGATTTTTTCTGCCCGTGGTTTTCTGGCGTACAAAGCATCAAGGTCCCAGCGGTATAGAGATTGACTGCAAGATCTGTCGCCGTGGTTACACTTGAGTCATTGCTCTGCTTAATTGAAACTCCGCCCGACCTGATCTTCGTGTTGCATGTTGCCTCCTGGGTAGTCGTCGGTGTACTGCTTTTATGATCCAGATTACCGGGCGCTCGCGCTGGGTAAGCTGACGGCCCTGAAGGAGACCGAGTTCATCAGAGAGGTGCGGATGGATCACTACCGCTCCGTTGCGTAATCGTAATGACCTGAACTAGTAGTATGAAATATACACACCCCTTGTGATTTTGACTGGCCGGGGGGGTTGCCTTTGGCTCCAGTGGTATGTGGTCGGGCTGGCAAAAGGGCGGGTGATTCAGTTGCCCACCACACCTCAATCGCTTGTTCGCAGCGACGATATGATCCTTATCCTACCCTTCCATATGCGCGAACGTCTCTACTTCCCAGCCGTCCATAAACTTGACGTGCCTGCGCCTTCCTCCGTGCGCTGCACCGGGCTTGCCAACCCCCACTGGCAGGCTAGCGTGGTGAGACCAGCTCTACGAGACTACTACATGGGCTTCTACATACACACATGTCCCAAGATGTCGTACAAGGGCTCCTACACCCCGTCCTTTCTTCTCTGCCCTGAGCGCCTCACGTGGGTGCCTCTCGAGCTCTGCCGCCCGGTTCTCGACGTCCACAAGTACGCTTGTCTGTCAAACTTACTTGGCTCACCTGTGCCGGCTGCTCATCCGTCCCAAGTTGTTTCTGGATCAGATGCCGGAGTGGGCAACGGATCCCAACCTCGAAGATCTGGCAGCATGGGAAGTGCGGGTGGGGGTTTTGGTTCGTCGGTACGACCGGCCGATGGCGGCAGGTTTCCGCAGCGTGATGCAGCGGACTCGGAGTTAGCGAGAGGATCACGAGCCACGGGACAAACGTCGCCGAGCTCGGGTTCCTATTCTCCCCTGTCTTCGCTGTCGCCAGATCGGCGCGAGGTCGGGCGGGGACGGTCTCGCAACGGCTATTCTTCTTCCGCTCGCTCCATCCAAGCAGACGAGAGTGCAGCGACAAGCCGGTTCGGCCGCGAAACTCATGGCGAAATGATGGGAATCGCGGCGGCGGCGGCAGCAGCGCGTAGATTTGCGGCGGAACGGGCGGCAGCGGCGCGCGCGGCTCAGGCAGCAGCAGACGAAGCTTCTGGGATCAACGATATACCTCTGATGGTAGGCCAACCTTCTTTCCCCGTCAACTTCTCTGCGCTCACGCCTCACTCGCAGGCGCTCGTTAGGGACGTGCTCAGCACGTACGTCGCCACCGTAGGGTCGGACCTCGCGAAGAAGATAGTGTTGAAGTTGCACGGTTGACGGTGCGCGGATACTGAGCGCGCTACGTCCGCGGTAGCTCCGATTTTCGCTGCCCAATAGGCTTGCCGCGCGCAAAGCAGCAACACGCGAATCGTCTCTCGGCGTCGAAGGATAAGAGAGAGATTCCAGCTTTGCGTGCGGTTTCAAACCTTGCAGTGTTGCACAAAGTAAAAGTAAAAATTGTACAAATAGCACCATCTATAGCTCGTTTTGGTGCGTCGATGTGTGGCGGGACAGTGTTGTCGTTCTTGGATGTTTGTTGTTGAGGGCGAAACGCATGGGACATGTATTCGGTGGCCCAGAGGTTGTCCCCTCGCGAACCTTCGAAGCGTGAGATCGTGTGTTGGAGTCTCGTCAGCGGAGACGCTGCTGAGCCTCCTTCGACAAGTGTTGTTTGGAGCTGCTTGTTCTGTCTGTTTGCTTGGGTACAAGAAGTGCTCGAAGGCACGAACAGAATGTGGGTGTAGGTGCTCGGGGAGAGGAGTCATTCTGTCAGACAAGGGGTTGACGGCTTTCCAGGTAGCACGTACGTCACGTGTGTCTTCGTCCTAATTATTACGAGGTGGTCGGGCGGCTTTCGCCGCCTCGCTCAGTAGATCGATTCCTATTGATAATGGCGACAGTCCCCCCATTTTTCGTGGTGAGACGTGTATTACACCACCAAACCGTTGCACTCTTCAGACAGAACGTTGGGGAGAGAGTGCGAACGCACGCGGGCTGATGTTCCAAGTGCATCATTGGGAGAAGACTTCATCGGGACACGACCACTTGGGCATATCTCCCAATACCTACCATCCAAGGCCACGGTCCCCACTCTCATTTTGTGTTCAGAATGTGATAGGGAATTCTGGCAATCGATATGTTTCCTTGCGAAAAGTAAGGTCGTTTAAACGGATTTTTTTTTGTTCGACCGCCTCGGGTGGGTGGACTAAATGTAGACTAAGTATTCCGTTTTTTTGTCGTGAACAAACTAAAGCGATACAGCAGTACTGCCGTAGACTCAAAATAACTCCACAATCAACACTCATCACCTCGCTCAATGCACCCATTTACACGGGGATTATCTCGACGGTAGTCTTGCGGTGTTGAGAGGTAATTGCGCGGATGTGTTCCTTTGACGGCACGAAAAGGCGGACACACGTTCTACACACATCTAGCCATCATCGGGCTCAACCAGAGAGCGAGGGGCCGTGGAGGAGGAGAGGCACGACACGGTCGCGGTCCAGTCTCCGGATTCCCTGCGGAATAATAAGATCCCACACCACGTTGCATTTCTGCTGTCTGTGCCTATAACTGTTCGGTCTAATGTAGGCGAAGCAGATCAATTTACAATATAATTCCAAGATAATTCATTTCATCATGGATTCAAAGTCGTAGACTATGCTATGGTTTTTTACTGATTCGCTCAACGCGCCGGGTCTGGAATTTTCCTCCGGATAGATTGAAGGTTCATTCTCCATGATATTTGGACCAATCCACAAGACATTCGGTCAACCTCGAATGGAGTATTCTCTCGAACGGGGTCGTTCTCTGATGGCATTTATGCACATCATACGTTCACACTCTAACAGAACTTCAAAGAATGTAGTGTGAGAGTGTGGTGACGGTGATTGTGCCCGTTGGATGGTAATCAAGACTGTTTGCGGAGCAATGTGTGCCGATTCGGTCCAACTGCTCGTCGTGTTTTCTCATTTTTCGTTCTCCGCCGTCTCAGCCACCCGAGATGCTGCACTCCTTTCGATGATGCAAGGACAGCGTGAATTTTAACCACGCAAGCGCTTCATGGTGTGAAACAAGACACGTACAGAAGAGATATATCAACAGTTGATTGATCGTAGACGCTATCAGCATGGTGCGTACGAGGGCGAATCGTCTAGCATTTGCGTTCCTCGTCGTGTCCACCGCCACGGCGGACGAAATTGTCACCGACAATTGTTGCGGCTCTCGAGACGGAAACGCGTGCTGTCCTGGGCTGCCCATTGTAGACGAGGCCGCCAATCTACCCCTCCCAGAGGAGAGCAAGCTGAAGGTTGTGTACGATTCCGCAAGGTGCTGCTCGGATGGTTTCGAGACTGCGGTCGGGTGCACCGCCTACGGCGCCGCAGGGTGTAGCTTCTGCAGAGATGCTTGCGACACGGATGATGAGTCGTGCGTGCTGTGCTCAGTCGCTGACAGCTCTGGCGCCAAAGCAGCTACGGTTTCCACTTCCAATGAGTCCGACGACGAAGATGACTCTTTCGACGCCGACAGTGACGACGCAAACGATTTATGGGTCTTGTTTGGTGACGACAAGTTTGACGAGAACATCGTGGCAAGCCAGTCTCCCGGGAGCTATGACTTCAGCGACGACCCGGAACAATACGACTGCTCGACCTGCTCGTGGGACGGCATGTCCAGGCTGGAGCAGCGCATACTCACCCAGCGTTCAAGGTCTATGGTGTGCGATACGACGTGCCTGAAGGATGTTGGCGACCCAAGCTATGGCGTGACGCTATGCAACTACTTCAACGCAGGCAAAGAGTGTCGAGCATGCTGCCATGTGAGTCTTTCTTGCCGGTTATTGTTTGCATAAGAACGTGCATTTTGCTCATCATTCGTCGGAAGAAGTTTGGTGCGCATACTTTTTTACCAGCCGAATGAAAGTAGGTCGAGAATGCTGAATGTTCCCGTAAGATGCTGCTCTGATGGTAGCAACGAACGGCAGGTGGACACCACTTCTAAGAGTTTCATGGTAGGACGCAAAACCCGACGCAATATTGCGAGATTCAGAGGGAAACGTTCAAGACTGTTTTGTTTGGTAAATAGTCTCCGAGGTGGTCAAGGGGCCGTATCATGTCGTGTTTCACCGGTAGGGTGAGTTCGATATCAGTATGTACAAATGGTCCAAACCCATCAAAACACGGGCGAAGAGTATACGTTCCTGTGTTTCTACAGTACCTTCCATGTGTCTACGTTATCCTGGCTGGTTCGCGTGTCAAACACGTACCGAGGGGTGTAAGCTGGCGCCCACTACATTGTAGATGGGATGACAAAGACAAAACGCACACACAGCAGCTGTCGATAACGAAAAAATGGAGGAGTAGTAGACCTTCCAGAACAATGGTGTTAGCGAGAGATCCAAAAGAGACGCAGGGGAAAACATGCTGAAGCTACAGCAGTGGCCAGCCCAACTGAGCGAAGAGAAGTTTGACACAGAGTAGCCCCCGGCAGGGAAATGATGCTACCGCAGGAGCAAACACCTCTGTAGGAATGCCACATAATGTTGCTGAATCTCATCGCAAATACATTGAATCCGGAGGCTAGACCCTATCGTCCAACCTCCTCAGCGCCCCCCCTCTGGAGAAGCCCAATGATATGACAGCGCGATTACATTTCATGTCCCGCCACAAAGCCCTGACGTATTTTCAATGGTCAGCCGGTTAGCACGGTCGATGCCAACTAGCACAAGTGCCTCCCAAGCACTTGCCCGGAGTTCGATTCTCCGTACGCGTACCATGTAGCAGCAAAGGTTGGGAGCTCGGTCTGTTCATGACAAGTCTACGGAGATACGCACGCTCTCATGTTCTTCTACGTCATGAGATCATGTGGCTTACCTCTACTGTGAGTTCGATCAGGCAAAGCAGGCAGGTTAGCGCATCAAGACTCCGCAAGCAAACACTATCCAATCTCCACTCCGTTGGGTCAGCGTTCACAGCAGTTCACCGTTAAGCACGTATCGTGGCAGTTAGGTGCTCAGGCACAGCGGCAATGGCACAGATCTCTTTCTCACACTTGGTGGTGATCAGAATCACCAGGTAGGCATCGGATGTAGGAATCCGATGCGGGTACCCGCGGATTGGAATCGAGAGGTGGTGACACACCAAGAACCTCGATCCTATCAATCCACGCCCTCCATGCTCAGACTGGTCACCTCTGCGCACTTCAACGTACTTTGTTGCCTGTAGTTATATTAACCTTCAGGCTCCCGTGGAAATTTCGGTCTACCGCCGCTACATAAATGATACACACACGTCGCTAGCAACTGTTTCCGACTCGTTTCCAACCTCACGTTCAGCAGCAAGCAACAGCACACGCTTGTAGAGATCAGATGGTTGCGGGTGCCACATACCTGCTGTACCGTCGTTCTTGTCGTCCAACGTTTTGACGTTATCCAGTACGTAGTCTGAGTAATGTCCTACCGCTGCCTCACCAAGTTGTCATGCCGATCAGTCGTGCGACCGTTTGAACCACATTCTTGTGAATAGTGCCTTGTCCTATATTTCTGTCGCTTTCTTCGAGATTCTGTCATGATGTTGCTTCGCCATTCTCACACCATCAACTACCGCCCACCCTGGCTTCACAAGCTGTAGGGTCGTGTTCCGTTTTGACCTGAACATCAGGTCTTCGGATGGGTTGCACCTCCACCGGTAATCTTGGGTACACGTCTCAAATCTGGACCCCCTCGTCAATCCTCGACAGGCAGTCATCCTTACTTGACATTATATATATATTTTTTCTCTCCGTTGGGTTTCTCCCTCTCCCCGCCCCCCATACCATACCTCACGTGAAACTGAGACCGACAATCCCCCTAGCTGTGAGGTTCGAGGGTGGATTGGTCGAGGTAGGGTTGGCTCGTGTGGCATAGAGCTCTAAAATTGCATATATAGGGTATGGGGGTTTTGAATGCGGTATATCCTGTGAGCTTGTGGGCTTCGGTCCTGCAGTTCACACCCTATAGGTTTGTCCAAAAAGCATTGGATAGTTCGAATGAAAAAAACCCACTTGTCTTAAAGATCAATGTTACTCGATCAATAACTTTTCCTCCTGAAGCATAAAAGCAGATTGTTCTCCAATTGTATTACACACGAAGCGACGTGCTCGCTGTGTGTGGCACTCCTGTCGTTTACAAGCGCGTAAAGATCGAAGTCCCTTGCGGTACTCCAAGTAGACTTATACCTGCCGAACGTGAAAGCCGGGATGCCCAATCAACGCATGGCGTATCTGGTTTCGCCAGTAAATGCAAGGATGACGACGAGCTTCTGGTTCATCCTTGTAAACCGTAGCCTGAGTCGGCATATCACTCCATCCCCACCTTGTCGGGGTGCGAGGTTTATGGTCTACCTTCTACGGCATGCATATAAACGAGTACCCCCAAAGACAGTGCCCATACATGTCCCTGGAAGTGAAAGCACCAAAAATAAAATAAGTCATACGCAGTTGTCATCCGTATGCAAGGAAGTAAACACAAGATGCCCAACACCCTTAGCAGGATGCAGCGCACCCTTCATGCGACTCGCCGAATACCTCACGGCGCTTCGCGCTTGGTGA
>CACKRE030004800.1:38361-49077 GCA_902602495.3 Ectocarpus sp. CCAP 1310/34 | reverse complement strand
CCGAAAGAAAAAATGAAAGGGTAACGTAACGTACCAGCACCAGGCACTGCGCACCAGGGCATGGGAGTAACGGAGCAAACAGGGCAAAGAGGCGGCAGATGGGCAGACAGCCAGCCGTACAAAAAAACAGAGGCAACAGCAAAGCGAGATCAAGGTACCCAACACAGCAGAGCAGGCAGGGAGGTCATGAAAAAAAAAAAAAAAAAACTGTATGTACTGGGGTCTCACAGAACTCCTCTGTAAAATCTCTGTATGTATTGGGGTCTCACAGAACGTTTCGGTAGGGTACTGGGAGAATACAGAACGTTCTGTGAAATCTCTGTAGGGTACTGGGGTCTGACAGATCTTCTTTGTAGTGATCTGTCGGTACTTACAGAGGGAAAATACCGCCGGTACCGATCTGTGAGTACCCTACAGAACGGACCTGTGCAATTATTCCTTCGCATAATACGTGACTACATGCCAACCGGCACATGAGATACCGACAACGCAGACATATTTCGGACTTACGTTGTGTCAGAGCAGTTGTTGTTGTTGTTGTTGTTGTCTTCACATTAAAAACCATCCCCGTCTCTCTATCCAGTACCTCCTTCTGTCTCAATCTCTCCGTACTAATCCATCACTTGACTCGGCCAATTTTACTCCACAATGTTTACGTACGTCAGATCCATAGGCTTTTTACAGATAGATACGTTTGGGATGCTTGTTTGCGATGGTCCCTCGTACACGGAGCAAAAGTACTGCTGCGGACAGACCTCACTCGCGTAGGAGTCTCCTCGTGCAGAACACAAACTTCAAATACTAGTCTATGACCGCAAATGAATGTCCGAGAATTGGTCCCGCTACATCCGCTATAGTGCGTTCTCACATCGTGATGCCTAAGAATGAGATCGCCAGGAATTTCAATGCTCCATAGAGGAGGGATCGGTCAATGTTGTACAAGACAATATACGAAATTACAGTCATATTTTCGGGGGATGGATCACACATTCTTTTTTGCGTGGTCGGTGCCGCCTGTTCTGTTTCTTCACCTCGGCCGGCACATGTTATTTCAGCGTGTGTGCTTAAAATGTTGCAGGTCTATTTTCATGAATACGCCTATAGAGGAGAGAGTCGTTGGGTGTAGTGCACAAACTGTTGTTCGTTTAGTTGGCCTCAACGGTGCTTGTATGCTTGTTGTCCCGTCGAGAAAGATCCCAACGACCGAAAGATCTTGGCGCGTTGTTCGTTGAAAGATACGCCGTAGATGAGTTTTGCGTACTTTGTGCACTCTGGAGGTGTGGTTTCGTACATTGGTTTGCAGTCGGATCATTTTCGGATGAAAAACACTGTACCGCGGTCATCCTCGAACCCCCCGACACGGGAATCCTCGACTCCGCTCCTCCAGAACGTGATGTGAGGTGTGAGAATGAATGTGGGACTCGGCGAGGTGGGGGGTCTGCAGATTGAACTTTTACCGGTCGAAGAATCGGTTGTACAACATAGCCCGAGAAATCCACGGAGAGACTGGAGAGTGAGGGTGCTGGCTGCTGTTTTGCAACATCAGGCATGATAGGGCTTGGTCTAGCTTCGTATACGTGTCTCATGTGGCTGGTTGGTGCGGCAGGGTTGGTGTCCACGCCACCCTCCAAATTCTACATGGCGCCACAACTCCGGGCGCAAAGGATACGGATCAGACAGCAAAATAATTGGAACCATGCCAGACGTGACCAACTCTTCCACGTGAGTAATCAGTCACCCCGCCGCAAGTATTGAATAGGTTTTCACACAACAATCAAACTGTGGCCAGCTGAGTATTGGGTATATTGATATAGTCAAGAGGTACAACGTAGATCCGTTTGCTACATACAGCAGTATTATCGCCCTCTCGCTCCACAGCTATTCATATATCTTTGTGTATCGTGGGTGCGTTCTCACTTGCTCTGCGGCTTGTAAAATCACCCCTCCTCGCTGTCAGACATCTCATCACCCAGAGTCCATGGACATTCTGGAGGAATGCGGACCCGAAACATTGGACGAGCTGATCAATAACATCCAGGAATTGGAACTTGAGGTGGGCAAGTAATGGCGACGGTGTTCCGGGATCACACCTGTATAGTAAGCCCCTGAATACTTATTACTGTACGTCGCCACGCTTTCAGTCATTGCTACTTGGTTGATCGGTTGTACTACTGTACAAGTAGTCAGCACTCACATCGGAGGAATACGCTTAATAGAACGACTCAATGCAACGAACAACCTTCGCTATCATGCGTGAAATGCATGCAGGTTGAGGGGTTGCGAAAGGAGCAAGGGCAAAACATCGTCATCGGTTCCTGTTGTTTTGGGCGCGAAGGCAGCTATAAAGAGCCAGCCAACGAGGTGAGCTCGCCAAACCCGCCAAGCTGGTCCTTTTGACTACAATTTTAAGACCGGCTGAGATGAACTGCCACCTTACCGTGTTGTCAGCGTTGGCGCTAGAGGTGCCAGCACTGAGTTCGGTACGAGCCCCCTCGACAACGTGGAGAGCATGCCATATAGCTGTTCTGGTCCCCTTGTCTATAGATACGGTTGGTTGCAATTTATTTGGGAGATTGAAAGTTTTTCACACGCTGTTTTCGATGGGATATTGCAGGGCAACACAGAACAACTGTAGAGTGGGAGCGGTCCAGGTATTATAGGATGAAGACGGAAGAACAGATACAAAGAAAGGGTCTCCTGAATCCAGGCAGAACGCACATCATCTACAGGTCCTAGGTCACCATCACATGGAGTATTACCAGCAGCACCGCCGTACTTCTGCCGCTGCGATTCAACCATGACAGTTATTGCTGCTGAACGAGTAAATCTGAGACACTGATGGTTGTGTGTTGCCAACCCGTTACCCAGGACCGGGACCTCTTGCTCTTCCTTCCGGGTGTTGACGGTCTCAACATCGAGGCTGTGGACCAGTTTGACTATTTATCGGGCATATTCGATATATGGAGCCTGAAAGTGGACGGAAACGACCAATCAACCTTCGTTGAGCTTACCGAACGGGTGAGTACTGGCGGGCATTGGCATCTACGGGGAACAGGCCTTGGTCTGTACCACAGCCGAATCGTTCTTACAAGGGCAATTTTTCTTGTGGCAACCGACAATATCTCTCCGATTGGGCCTTGGTCGTGCAGGTGATGGATTTTCTTTGCGTTGTTGGCGTGAATGAGCAGAGGCAAGCGGTCATCGTTGGATCGTCGTTCGGAGGCTTGCTCGCGGTGAACGTGGCTTTACAGGTACGGGTGCGTTGGCGAGATGGTGCAGAGCTTCCAACTTGTGCACAATGATGGAGTATACGAAAGGGCGCCCACCCAACGTGGGAAGTGGAGCGCTCACACTATCTATTCGTCCCCGTTTTTTCAACATGTTTCTTCTGTGCATCTATCCCGAAGGATCCTCAATACGTGAAAGGGCTGGTATTGGTCAATCCCGCCACGTCTTATGAACGATCACACTGGCGGATTGTTGGCTCTTTGGTCGCAAACGCACCGGGACCGGAGGCATTCGGAATGGCGGCCGTGCTTGCGCTGGCGACCACCATACCTGATACAGCTATGGTGGGTGCTTCATACAACGGGAACGAGAACACAAGGCTTAGCGTACTCGTCGAAGACAACGGGGTGTGCCCTGTCAAGCACCGGGGTTGCGCAGTCAAGCATCAAAAGTTTCCTAGGTAAACTCTTTAGCCCGAACTTATGTGTACTGTTGCTCTTCGCCCGCACTGTGTTGTCGCTTCTGGGGCCCAGTTTTCAAAACACTTGAGCGAGCTCGAGGCGCTGCCACCCCAAGAACTCGTAGCATGGTTCAAGTCGTCAACTGGAGAGTGGTTGGGCCGCATGTTGGCCCTTTTCGACAAAACGCCACAGGTATGCATACTTGCGAGCAATGGCGGTTTCATATATCTTCTGAGCTCACAGTGGTGTGTACAGAAGAACGTCGAGACTGAAGGCAAAGGTTATGTTCCAACGGAAACCCTTTGAATTGGATCCCGTTCGTGGCAGCATCAACTTAAATGGCGATTGACGCACTGGCTGGACGAAGGGAGTAAGGTGGTGGAAGAAAGACTCCAAGAGCTTACCTTGCCTGTGCTCGTCTTGGCCGGCTCCGAGGACCACATGCTTCCGTCGGCTGAAGAAGCCGCGAGACTCTACGATCTCATTCCGACTTGCCAGCAGGTGCGTGTAAGATGGGAAACATTATCGCCGACACCGCCAAGGTAGGAGCTCTGCCATGCAACAACTGTGCAAATACTCAAACAAGGCGAGCTGCTCAACCTTTCGACAAAAGGCACCCACCTCAACACCTCCCCTGCTTTCATCGGCAGGTAGTCTTACGGGGTGTGGGGCACGCCGCTCTCCACAACCCCAGCGAGGTGAACCTATGCGCCCTGCTTAGGGATTCCGTGATTTACGACGACCACTTCCGGGACCGGATAGTCAGCAGCAAGGAGGCCAAGAAAGCTTCCAAACGGTGGCACAAGGTAGAGAAAGTACAATGCCGTTTATAGAGGAAGCTCTTCCTAGTGTGCATGTCCACACCATACAATGAAACGTTTCGTATTTCATCCAAATCAAAACGGCGAGTGTTTCGCGTTTGTGTGTGGTCTTGCAGGACAAGAGTGGGGGTGACGATCTTCGCCGGGGCGAAGGCGTTGGTGATCCTGTGCTAGACTTCAAGCTAGATCTCGATGATAGGGGAGTCAAAATGGCCTGGGAAAGCACTGAGGTAACGTTCATCTGAGAAACGGCTCTGTCACGGTACTTCCAAAAGAGGAAATTGATTCAGAACCGTAGAGAAACGTATTATTGCCCAAAAGAAATGTGGGGTGCGCTTGGGGTCTCTCCTTCGTCGATGTCAGGCTTTTCCCATGCGGTGCACTGTTGTTCAGATGATGGACCGTTTCACAAGCCCGGTGTTCTTCTCTGTAAACGAACGCGGGGAGCTCAACCACGGTCTTGGGAGTGTTCCGGACTACGAGGAAGGTCGCTCTATCTTGTTCGTGGGGAATCATCAACTGCTGGGCATCGATATGCCTATTCTGGTACGCCGCGCACTGTTGTCACAACAGCAGAAGATTGACATTATTTTATGACCATCTTCATTTCAAGCGTTCACTCTGTCATGGATCTTCTCACGCAAGCCCCCAACGTATGGCCTGACAACTGGATACCTTGATGTGGCGGTTGCTGTATCTCAGGTGCGGAAAATACTCGCTGAGAAGAACATCTTGGTACGCGGGCTGGCGCACCCTGTGGTCACAGGTTGTGGCACCGGTGATTTGTTTGAAACAATCAAACGGCAACAGGAATCGGACGAAACACAGGTGCGGCGCGGAAACAACGTCGTTCTGGTAGGTTGCGTTGACACTTGCGCGCACGGATTCTACGAGCCGAGAGTGTATCTTTTGATAGTAAAGGCTTACCCATTAGACTACTCAGTCAGCGGCTGACTGAGTAGTCTAATGGGTAAGCCTTTACCACTCGAAGGATACACGCACAGGTTCAACTCCCGGGCTGATCACTTTACGAAATAGCATCATAGTTCTTTTCCAGCAGCGCCTGGCGAGGGGTCAGTCCCCGGAGATCTCTACTTACAGCCCGGGATTCTACGAGCCGAGAGTGTATCTTTCGATAGTTAAAGGCTCGTAGTTAAAGACTCGTTCGTACCACTCGTGCACAACTTGACTACCGAGCACGTTCAGGAAACATACTCTCTTGCCCAGAGAGCCTAGCCGACATCCGTCGCATACCTGAACGCGACTGGTCGACGGCACCAGAAAATGACTGCATCCCCCTTCGCACCGCATGTCATTTGTGTGTTATGAAACTTGGCTTGGCCTCCATCAAACCTTGATCTGAGGTCACGCATTCACTCGGTGCTAGTGGTATCACGAGACCGTTAGCGTCGGCGGTGTTACAAACAGTCAGGGCAGCATCGAGACGCATCGGAAGCGTCGTGACAGCGTGTGCAAAGACTGTGGCGAACGGTGCGTCCGTTGCGCACCGGGTCATCAAAAGGGACCAAAAAGGTGCCATGATTTTACTTGATGTGCCCCTTGGCTATTGCGTGGCAAATTTCCGAGCGTGTTCAACTGTATTTCCCTGGGAATGCGGATTAAGAGGGAAGTTCTGCCATGGACCTCTTTAAAAGAAGACTGAACACTTACCGTAGTGTTTCGTTTGTCGTTGAAGAACGTTGAGCACGATATCAGAATTGATTGGTTGAGGCATCATCGATGCCAACGCTTCAAAACTGTCGTGGGAATCTTGTAGAGAACGCCTATGAGTGGAACTGCTAGGATGCCTTTTCTCGTATAGTATATCCCACCGTCGACATTATTGGCACGGGTGATTGATTGATAGGGGTTCACCTCAACGTTCAACAAGGGATACATGAACGTGTTGTGCGTCTTTGTTTCGGGTGGCAGGATTTGATCGGTTCGAAGGCTCCGCATCATCGCCATCAATAAGCGAACGAGTGGGTGATTTTATGGTCAAGCTTGGGGCCGTATCTGTCACGCCAAGAAACATGTTGAGGCTATTCAAAGCTGGCGAATCGATGCTGTTGTATCCCGGAGGGGTGAAGGAGGCGCTCCATCAAAAGGTATCCAAGACACGATGAATTCCTCTGGAAATTACAGGTTCTCCAAGTACGTGGCGGAAGCGTCACGGTACGCAGCCTGTGTTCACCTATGCATGTTCAGTAGTGTACCCGCGAGACGATCCAGTGAGCCGCCTCATGTTTGGGCCTATCAGCAACTGTCTTTGCCAAGGACGAAACAATTTGACTGACTCATGATGAAATAACAATGTACCACCAATATTATGGTCATCCTCTCTGCTCAATCTCCCCCCGCCACGCAACCCCAACGAACCACCATCTTCCTCTTGCCCACACAGGGTCAAGAATATCAAATATTCTGGCCAGAAAAGGGCGAGTTTGTTCGTATGGCGGCATCTTTCAACGCGACGATTGTTCCATTTGCTGCCGTTGGCTCGGCCGACAGGTAATAATGCGAGTGTAACCACGTCTCTCGTGGCTTTAGTTGAACAACCCATCACAGTAGAGTTGAAAGCTAGGCAATGGAAGGCAACAGTACCGAGTGATGTGGAAGCTCTGGAGTTATTCTCCCGCACAAGGAATACTGTCTACCAGAGCACCGTGTAGAAACCTTTGGAATGAAAAGTGGCAACGTTGCGCATGTAAGTTTCATGATTTATGCCGTATTGCTCATTTGATGCAGAGCAGCTTAAGCTTGACGACAAAAGGAGAAATGTCGCGCAGGTGAGCTTGCATCCATTGGTCTACCGGGGGACGATCTCGGGTAACATTTCAGCGTGCCCAGCTTGTTGTTCCAGTAAAAGTTGTGATGTCCCCATTAGACGGCCCGAAGTGTCGCTGGCTTGGCCAGAAATAGTAGAGAAAAAGCGCCCGTAAGAGTCCAAGACACGGCCTAACCTTTGGGCGCTTTCAATAAATATTAGTTCTCAATCTCGTACTTCGTACTGCAAACGAGGTGAGTTTTGCTGCTACAATGGTAGCGAGAATTGTTTAAAACCTACGGTACTAAGTAACCCAACGCACACCACCTGACACGACCATGGCTGCTCAGCGTGGCCCTTTGGATGGATCGGGAGGAAATATTCTCGCTGCCGTTCGGCGTGGGGGAAAATATGAAGGATGCAGCTGATGCGATTCCCCGTGCGCGCCAAGGGGATGACCTGGAGTATTTTTTGCCACCAATAGCTCGCCCAAAGGTAAAGGTTCTGCTAGTCGACCGACGACGTGAAGGGTATTGGCAGCGAAACTTCAACATTATCATCGGGTAATTTGCACTATTTCGCACACTGGCGCAGATGTAAACTACATGCTCGGGAGGGGGTACATTGTAGACTAGATAAATGCGCGTTGTTAGCATGGCCATGCGGCGGTTCAGATCAATTATTGCATCCATGATGCAAGTTTTGCGAGGAGAAACGCATCTCATTAAGTGATATCCACCTGACCTGTGAGTGCCATGGAGTCCACTCCCTCCTCTGAGTATTTAGAGGAAAACAAACACGAGGCAATCGCAAGAACGAGATTGCTTATCCTCGGAGCAACGAAACAATCGCTCCCCTGTGGGAGACGGCGCTTCGCGCTTGGTGATGTGAGAGCCTGGTCCGGTGAGAACCCGGCGTGCTCCGTCCCGGCTTTGTAGGGATGCGAGGTCAATGGTCTAACGACTACGGCATGCACGACTATGAGTACACCCCCCCTGTGGGAGACTGATGGTGGCGAGTTGTGAGAGAGGTGGCTCGACAGCAGTTGTGATCATTTTTCGAAGTGCAAGAATACGATAAACGATGAAGGAGCCCCCCCGCCCCCGCCCTCGACTTAACCTATACGCGAAAAGGTTCCCGCACGACACTACTTTGTCTTCGGGCCAGCGATCGACACTTCTCTCGTTGACGAAAAGGATCGCGGAGCATGTCAAGCGGCCTATGAGCTGACGAAGTCGTGTGTGCGCGAAGGGATAAGTTTTCTGCTTGAATCTCGAAAACACGACCCGTACAGAGATGGCGTCAAGAGATGGTTGTACGAGAGTGTCATGAAGACGCAGGTAATGCACATGGTCGACTGTTGCTGCTTAGTCCTGTGCACAACAATTCATGTATGAACTCGAATCTGTGCTGCCAGGAGTTGCTCTCTCGATGTGCGTCAGAATACAGTGAATGTCCTCCAACATCACCTCCGTTCACCGCTCCCCTTGTCTTCGTTCTTCGTCATGCAGGCACCTACCTTTCCCCTCGACGCTGCGACGTTCGACGGTTTGCGGTGGCCTCCAGAAAGCGATTGTCCTCGTGGACCCGATCGTGATCAAAAGGGGGAAGTAGATTAATTACTGTAGCCTCTCAGGCGATACGGGCTAAACGTGGCTCAAATGACCGGGCAACCCAAAACTACGCAAGGACAGCTGTGTACGCGTTCTTTGCACAGTCTACAGCCCGCGAGACAGGGAATTCAGGACTGTTCCGCAGCTGAAAAGACTATCGAGAATCGCGGGTTTGCAGTTGCATGCAATCTCTCCACAGCTACATGTACTTACGAGGCTTACCACGAGTGCTACTTGACCAGATCTTCTTTAGACGACAACTTCTGTTTCTACATACGGCAGAATCTAACTAAGATTCATGCGATTTTCTATTGAGCGCAGAATTGCTCTAGAAACTGTTTACGTTTTGAACATTTTCTACACTTTCATCATATCGGGAACACACGCGGTTGATGAAATCGCCATATCGAGCCGGGATATTTACAAAGACCTTGGCGACATCTCTACAACATATATAAACAACAGCTGTCAGGAACCGTCCATGCCATGCAACGCATGCGTACTACAGTCCTACGCAAACCATCACAACAACCTATAGCAACGCACAAACCCGGACTCATAGACACGACTCCGGAAAAGAGAGTGCCACAACGTTGACGAAAGAAAGCAAGCCACGAAATAAATACTCAAGCATCGTTGGATTGGCCAAGAGTGAAGGCTCTCTGATCTGTTTACGGATTTTCCTCAACAACGCTGCCCTCCTCTGCGTCGCTTGTTACGGGGCACGGAAGCCTGTCCGATGAGAAAAATTCCTCGTTCATAGCACCACTGAGCTGCGCGCGGAGCTCTGACATGAGGTTTTGGCTGCCTGTCGGCAAAGCTGACCCTGTCGGAGGCGTTGCCACACCAAGCGGCCGCTCCGTGCCCTGCTCTTCGGGCGTGTCGCTGCCATCCTCACTGTCGATCGACTGTTGGCTCACCAGCGGAAGGCGCTTCTCACAGGTTGGCGGGAGCGGCCTTGCACGAAGGACAGAGTCTAGTTCGCTGACAAGCAGTTCGCGAGAGTCTTCACCTACAATCTCCTCGGGTGTCGGTCGCGAAGCAGCGCCTTCTTGTCTTTCGCATCTGCTGCGAACCGGGGATGGCACACCGACATGGACGTCTGTGATGCCTGTGTCGGGCGTAGAACTCGCGTCGTCCTTGCTTGGGTGGTCGCCGCTACCCCCTTCGAACACGTGAGGGCCCTCTTCTTTCGGGGTTGCCAAAGAAACCCACCCCGTTCCCGCTTCCAAATGGCGAGAGGGATCTGTGCAATGGTTCCAACGGGGCGGACAGGTACTTTAGAAAAAAAATCTTGAGCTCAGAAGTGAGGCAGTGATGGTATACAATGCATGAAGACCAAAAACCAAACATCAACCGGATGCATCACACACGCACCCGGGTTGTTGCTCTCCGAGCTGGGCGACTTGCCAGGTTCCAAGGCGGCTCCGGTTTCATCAACCTCATTGGCCATAGTTTCGACCAGGTCCTCCGCTTTCCGCCAGAGATTTAGATCACAATTTAGAGGTCCAGTTGACAAGCGCGCCTCGGCAAGACCTTGACGGACAGCTTCCCACGCGTCCGCCGCGCTCTTCGATGGATCCCGTAGCAGAGAGCGCGCGTTGCTCTGGCAAAAGTAGAGCCGCACGACAATTTCCTCGTAGTGTAGACGCAAGGAAGAGATTGCTTCTGCAGCAGCTGTCATCTCACCGCTCGCGCTCGTACTACCCGAGGGGAAAAAAGGTAGGCCATTACATCCAATCGCCGTCTCCAACCTGAAACATATCGCAAAAAATGAACAAATCAATCGTCTGTCGCCACCAAGTTTTCAAATGAAAGCGGGGGGG
>CACKRE030004800.1:5622-19101 GCA_902602495.3 Ectocarpus sp. CCAP 1310/34 | reverse complement strand
CCCCTTCCTTTGGCCGTCGACCTGCCTCCATGTAGTGGGAGGCTACCCCCCCAGGCTGGTGGTGCGGCCCAGGCTGGTGGTGCGCACGTTCCACTATTTATTTATTTATTTGTTTCTCATTCCTTTGTTTTCTTGTATTTTATCGCTCTGCTAACCCTTGGGGTCCATTTTATTTTGGTATACCTTTTCTAGGTACGTTAGCCTGTGACCACGGAAATTGGCCGAGTCAGGTGCTGGATTAGTACGGAGAGATTGAGACAGAAGGAGGTACTGGATAGAGAGACCGGGATGGTTTTTAATGTGAAGACAACAACAACAACAACAACTCACTAATTGCTACGCGCTGCCACAAATTCGACCCTTGCTCTTTCGCCAGGCGGCCAAGGGTGCTGCAGCGTACGAGAGAAGCGAGGACCCGGTCTACGTTCTCGAGAACAACTTGCCGATCGACACCGAGTACTACCTCACTAACCAGCTCAGCAAGCCGCTCAGCCGTCTGTTTGAGGTGAGGTTTGCTGATTCACGTGATTCAGTGAAAAAACGCGTACACCCTTACCATACCTACGGTGGAGTACTTGTGGAGTTGTCAGCATTTTCGCCTCATGACGTTTCGTTTTGCAACTTTTCTACCTGTATGAACAAACAGCCCATCATCGACAACCCGTCCGCTCTTCTGCATGGGGAGCACACGCGATCAATCGTGAAGAAGACGCCAACAGCACGGGCGGGCGGTATCATGATGTTTGCCGTGAAGAAGCTAAAGGTGAAGTGACGTATGTTGACTGAAAAACATCTCATTGGGCTAGTTGTCTTGTTCTTGACACAAGTATAGGTTGAAGTGCCCTTTTTCCTTGCCTTGTGCTGCTCTGGTGCTAATAGTGGAAGCGGTGCAGATATCAAGGTCTTTGAAAATACATGGGTGTCCAACGGCGATGATTAACACCGGTCTCAGTTTGAAAGCAAATAGAGACGATGGGAACTTGAAATGGAAGATTGCCAGCCGTCGAAGATCATGCAAGGGGGAGAAGGCAGTGAAAAGACAACCTGGACTAAGAAGAGGTTATGCTCAGAAGAACATTGAAGGGAGATCGGAGGGCAGCAAATAAATGAAGTATCTTGGTGACGAACGCTTTCGGGGAAAACAACGTTTGTTCCCCCTACATGATGAGATACATATCTTTTGGGGGGATACGTTTTGACCAAGTGCTCCGAACTTCGCCATTTTCCACGCTTGGACGACTTGGGGCTCTTGCCGCCGTACCTAACCTGCCACCAGGTTATGCAGCACGTATTGAAAGAGTTGCGTGTGACCAGAGTCCGCCTCGTCAGATTGCGTGTCGCGGTGTGCTGAATGAGTGGGTCTTTTGTTCCCGAACTCGTCATCGGTTGGTCCCCGTCCTCAGGGGACTGAGGGAGTCACTTTGCTGCTGTTCATTCTGCGTTCATGAGTCACGTGTCCATCTTGTGCACCAGCACACCCTTCTTTCCCCATCGCTGCTTGTTTCCTCGCTGGCACAGTGCATGGGATGTAAGGCACCTATTAGCGAGAAGGAAAAAACTCTCTGCGCACACTGCAGGCCGAAGGAGGGCGACATCTACTCGGCCAAATTACGAGAGGTAAGCTTCCACAACAGAGGAGCGAAGACTGAAGTGGTGTCACGACGGCAGGTTATGTAAGTGGCTGCCGCAGACGCCGGTTAGTAATGTTTGTGGACGTTCTGCTGCGTGCTGTTTCCGTCGTTGACGTGCTGCCTTGAAGGTGAACGAGCAGCAACTGCTTTTCAGCCGATTGTGGACCCAGTGCCAAGACTGCCAAGGCTCCTTCCACCAGGACGTCCTGTGCTCGAATAGGGATTGTCCTATCTTCTACAAGCGCAAGAAGGTTCAGATTGACTTGAAGGAGGCCCAAGATCAGCTAGACCTCTTCGCGTGGTGATATATATGAGAGCGACCTGCTGCTTGTTAATTTTCTTCCCAAACGCGTGCACCAATATAAAAATAGACTTCCTGGGAAAGCATGGATCTGTTGTACTGCTGCTGCACCAATACGCCCAAGGTACGAAGTGCCTGCGTGGTGGCAACTCTACTCTACTCCTGCCCTGTTCATCGCCGTGGCTTTCAAAACCACCGGTAGCGAAGCCTTCAAAAGGTTGAGGTCTGGGTCCAGGCTCCGCCCAACTCCTTCCAAAACTGCGATGGCGATCAAAGTCTTGGCGAACTTGGACTCAAGCTTGACCTATCGCGTTGAACGAGATGGCGTTGAGTCAATTGAAAGAATGCGGGTATACAGCGCAAGATCTTCTGGCTTCGTTTGCTAGATGGACGAATGCATGTTCAGGGGCAATCCAAAATGCTGGTCCGAGGTGAAAGTTGGCGACATATTAGAGAAAGGCACGCACCTCATGCTTTAAGCACAACCTGAATATTCTCTCCAGTAAATCTCCGGCCTGCATCTCCCCCAAGCGCATCCCGCTCGACCTAGCTCCTTGCACCACTTCGTTCACCCCTTCGCAAAAGCCGTCCGGGTCCTGGCACCGCTGATTTCGTGCCCTTTCAACCATCAGCGAACCTGCCCGCTTGCCCTCGCCAACCACAACAGCATGGAAAAGGTCGCAGAAGTTTCGCCGATCCTCCTCGTCGAGCTCGCATACAATACCCGCATCTAGGAAGATGAGTCGCTCTTCCCCGTTATCTTCTCGTCGTCCTACCATCAAGTTTCCGGGCTGGTAATGTAGAAAGCGACGGCAAGGCGGCAGGTGTCAGATGCTGCACTCGCCTGTGCTTCCACGTATTCGGGCGATTGAGCAGAGGCCCTTTCCAACGCGCGCTCTCGGTACGAACTTAATCAATGGTCTCTTTTAACACTCACGTGAAGATCGCCGTGCACGAAATTGTCGAGAAACGCCATCTTGAGAAACGCTTGGAGGCCCAAATGGGCCAGGTTCTTGGATGGAAAGAAATCCGAAACAGGTTCTCCTCTCAAGAAATCCTCCATCAAAACAGACTCGTGCACCCACGGATACACTGGATTTGGAAACAATATCGTCGGATCGTCTTCGAAGTTTTTCGTGAAGCGCTCGAGGTTCGCCGCTTCCTGCCTCAGATCCATTTGCATCTCCATGAGCGACGCGAACTGATCCACACACTCGACCAACGACAGCCAGTGCAGGTGAAGGACAGGAATATGTTCGAGCACCTCCGCAGCTCGGCGCATCAGTTCAAGGTCAAGTTGGACCGTTTTCTTGATACCTGGGTGTAGCACTTTCACGGCAACAACCTTGCCTTCGTTCTCGCCAGCGACAATATGTCCCTTATAGACGCTCGCCACACAGCCTGATCCCAGCGGTTCGTCTTCTAGAGCCAAGAACTGGCGCCAACTGTCACCAAACGCCTGTTGCAGAGCATCTTCCCCGTGCGCCCTCGTGGAAGTCCTGGTGAACCTGTGAAGCTCTCCTAGTTGTGTGCAAACCTGTTCGGGAAACGTGTCTCGTCGTGTGCTCACCCACTGTCCAGCCTGATTGACGAGCCAACGCCGGCGCGACGGGTTGCAGCGGAGGACAATCGATTTGGCTCCGTGTGCAGTTGCAAGTAGGAACGGCGACGCAACCCCGCCAAACAGCACATGCTGTTCACGGAAAACCAAAAAATGGCGGCGAGCACTGCACAGCCGTCGTGAGCTAAGGACTGTAACGCCCCTCGTGTCTCCGGTTCTGTACGTGGACGTCTCGCGGCACACCTTCAAGTCTACTGCTTTACCTCGAAATTACTCCGCATCCGACAAACATTACCAAAGAGGGGAATATTTCAGTCACCTTTATGAACGTGGGTCCGCTTTTGGTGATGATGTTCAACACAAAAGTCCACCACACATCCAAGAGGTGCGTCGACGTCTCCTTTGGTAGCAACGGCAGCCGATGCAGTACGGTCAAGACAGAGCCAGAGACCACGACAGGAGACCAGAGAAGAAGTATCTCTAGAGCTCGGAGAAGACGCCTCAAACTTCTTGCCAGTCTTGCCCGGATACCATCACAAACATTGGCAGGGGGGTTGGCTCCTGACTTGTCCGCACGAATCGGGCTGAAATAGCGCTCTCGTTCTGGCATGCTCATCGCGCCAGGAGTGCTGTGCGTACATGCAGCACTGACTTTTACTGTTTGCCAATACAATACTCCACCTGCTCCGACTGCCCCTCTCCTGGTCAAAGCTCTCGTCAAAGCGGGACTGGGTCTCCTCAAAGAAAGCATATTATAGCATCCTCTTGCTCTCATGCTCACACTCTGCCAACACACGCTTTTGCATTTATGTGCTGCTCATGTATGTAAGTTTGGCGAGCTCTACATCTCTACATTGAGTCTCGGTCTTGACGAAACGATCTCCGTAATCTCCGACTGTTCCCCACACCCCCCCTTTACCAGCCATCCAGCTCCTGCGCCCCGCGTGTCTCCCACGCACGCAGGCGTCACCTTCCCTGTAACCCCTCTTTACTCTTGTCTACCCTGACAGCACGAATCAGGGACTCGGAACGACCAAGATGAGGGTGGCGTCAAGCTCATGCTGGTTGAATGCCGTGCTCACAGGCTGCGTAGTGATGAAGAGTGGCGTGCACGGCTTCATGGCACCTGCTTTATCTGGGACACATGTAATGGGGTGAGGAACCAAGACCCATGCGTACACAATTTAGACATCCGGATTGGCCTTGTGCATAACAGCTCTTCTGTACCCTATCACCTCATTCACGTTTCTCATTGCGGGTAGGTGTTGGGTGCGTGTTGCGGAACAGCTATGTGTGTGCATTCAGTGCGTATGTCGAAGCAATGTTGGACATTTGTCAACGTGGGACATACGTCTCTCGATTCGGACGTTCCCCGAAACCTGACTCCTTTCATCCTACTGTCAGGAGCACCGCCCAGTTCCGGATGGGGCCTGAGAACCACAAGCCAAGCAAACAAGGACGCCCAGATATGGCCGCGCGAGCTGTTAGCGTGCCCTTGGCGGAGACTCAGGTGAGGTCTGAGATCTTCGCAGAGAGGGCTTATGCCTCGATGTTGTACAACAACGAACGCATGTGTGTTACCCAACGATACAAAACGAAAAGGCGCGCTTCGCGACAGCTGTTGCGTCGGCTCACAAATGACCGCAAAAACCCAGTAAATAACAACAACGTAACCAAGCCAGTTCATTTAGCCAGATAAAATATTTCCACCAAATTCCAAACGCAAAATGCCGTGGGATAGTGCCGGGCAGTTTGAATCTGGTTCTGGCTGGCAAGTCTACTGATCTACCGATTTGTTGGCGCGATAGATCTCCAATTACGGTTGTATCTTGTCTATCGTTTGGCCGATGGTGTGGTATGCAAAACCCAGACGTGCTCTTTCAGTACGAAAATCGGAGAAATGAGATGTACCGCAAGAGTCGGAGAGATCGCACCGTGTTAGCGTTTTCGTTCAGCCTATTCTCCACAAGTAGGAGGGTGCGAACACCAACCGGTACCTCTCAGGAAAGCGTTCGACGAGATGTTCCCAAAACTACCCTTTTCGCCACTGGTGGGTTGTTGTGAAATACGCTACAAAAAAACGCTGACACGGGGGTGTCATCTCCCCGACTCTTGCGGTACTTGATGCATGGGAGAGTTGGATGCTGCTGCTGGCGTCACCGGAGATTTTCCGAGGTTGAAAGGTCCTCAATGTATTCGTGACAACGGGAAACCAAGCTCCTTATCTATTTGTGTGTAGGACGAAAGATCTGCCGTGCTTTTCGTCGTGAAGGAGCATGTGCGTATTTCAAAATTTGAGGTTTTACCTGTATTAATAAAACACTTCTTCCTTGAGCACACGTCACGCGAGGTAAATGCAAGTAGTAGATCACCACCGACAATAATCATACATCCTACTTTTGAATGGGGCTACTTTACTACCATTGCTCTACTACGGTCAAATCGGAAACACGAAGCGGGCGGCAGCGAGGCTTCTTGGCAAAGCTGTTGCGCCAAACGCGTCGACCAATGAACACATTTCATGACGTTAGGAGGTCGAGCCCGAACGAGGAGGATTCGGTTGCTCGTTGTGTGGTGAACACATGTACAATGTACAGCAGTATGGCTTGCCGTTTTTTTCGCCCCGGTGGGTACCACACATACCTAGTTTCAGGAAACATCAATATATACACAGAAACACTACCATTCGAGATAAGACCACAGTTGAACGGAATGTGTTAAGGTCTTCACAGTGAATGGAGGGAAACCGGCTGGGTACCGGGCTTATTTGGAGTCTATTTAAGCCTTTACACTGGAAAAATATCGATCAGTGATGCCAGCAGGTGCTACTCACAAAATCACTGTGTAGGCACAATTACCAAAAGACATCTCCCCCGTCGTGTTCTCTATCTACGGGGTCAACGACAAAATATCGGGGAGAAACCCTCGGTTATGTCGTGTGTTGTAATATTCTGCTTTATCAGGAACACGTAGCAGAGTCTCTTGACAACTTGCTGCGTTTTAGTTATTTCTGCTGTTGATCTACGATACACGGCAAAACTTCCAAATGAATCGAGGCGGGTCAACTCCCCTGTGTCTTGCTCGGTAGGGTGACGCGCCTAGCCCCTCTCGGCTCGTTGAAGCCATCCATATCGATAGCATCCACATTGTAGAACATCACTAGTGAAGGACATCTAGTTTGCAACCTTTCGCGGTGTACAGCCGATCGCTCGCTCTATTATACTTACTACATTGTACCAGTACTTACATTTTTGAAACTGAAAAAAGTATCGCGACTTGCATGTTCTCAAGCGGTGGCGCGGCCTGTAGCATACGCCCCAATCCAATGGTCAACCCACACAATCGCGCCCTCTTTAAACGCGCATCGGGAATTATACGGCCTCCAGCTGTTTCAGTGCTTTCTTCACACAGCATGTGAAGGGAGCGGAGGGCTCCACTCTAGACTGTCTGTCTTTGACTCAACAAGTAATGGCGCTTGCAGAACCAACGGGTCCTTTTGTGTACCTTTTTTACGGCAAGTTCACCTGTGACCACGGGAATCGACCGCGACAAGTGTTGGATCAGTACGGACATATGAAAGTGCTGGGTAGAGAAAATGCAACGTTTTTTAGTGTGACGACAGCAACAATGCCGCGGCATGACCTGAACGATCATGGTGTTGTCCTCCTGATGTGCCGGGTGTACTTGGATTCTTGCTGCCCACAAAAGTCGACGGAGAAGGTGGCCTTCGACTTCGGAGCAGAGCCACCGTTCACCCTTGCGGACATCCGCAAAGCCATCCCGGCGAAGTGTTTCAAGAAGGACACATTCCGTTCGCTGTCCTACCTCGCGAGGGACGTGGTGGTGGTGGCGGGCCTCGCTGCTGGAGCCCTCGCTATCAAGAACCCTCTGATCTGGCCGGCTTACTGGTTTGCGCAGGGCACAATGTTCTGGGCGCTGTTCGTGGTCGGACACGACTGCGGCCATGGCTCGTTCAGCAACAGCAAAAGACTCAATAGCTTTGTTGGTGAGCCCCACTAGGTTACCAACTCTATCGATGATTTGCCGCCGTTGTAGTAGTTCCACAATTCGGACAAGAGTTGGGAGGCCCTCCCTGCCAACATCAGTACCTAGCAGAAGATTGGGGACCAAGTGCTCGACAGCGTTATTTTGTATGTTTGGTCATGTATCCCGTCGTTCCGCTTTCTTGCCCCTCTTTTGCCAAAGGTCATCTGACGCACTCCTTTATCATGGTCCCCTACCACGGCTGGCGGATATCTCACAGGACGCACCACTCCAACCACGGACACGTCGAGAACGACGAGAGCTGGTGAATATACTGTTGATTTGTGGAGGTTGTGTGTCGCCAGTGCTCTTAAAAAGGTTTCCCCTCAAGTGGCTCTCGCTCGTTTTCGTGTGATGTAGTGGCAGGTACATAGGGTGTCCCATAGTACGGGGGAGTGTTCGTGCGTCTGCGCCCTTGCGCCGCCCTACCTTGATTTCCCCATGCTCAATATGCGCTGACTTGCTGACTTGCTGTTTCGTTCGAACCAACTTTTCGGTTTCACGTAGGACTCCTCCTTCACGATCAACGGTGAAGAAAATGGACTTTGGAGCCCGTACGGGGCGCTTCAACAAGTGGATGATGCTCGTGGTTTATCCGTTCTACCTCTACCTGGTGAGCGCTCGGGTGCACGTGCTTCTCTCCGTGATGGCCACGCCGCTTGTGCCTGCCAAACCGGACGCGACAATATCTTTGCAAGCAATCGTAGCCGCGAGTGTTAGTGTTGTGTTCACTGCTGGTGTATCTCATTGCTTGGCACAGCGCCAGACGAAAAATACAGGAGAGTGCTCCGACGCGCTTTATTTACTCGCAGTCAAGAGATGAAAATCAAAATAATCAATGGAAGGGAAAACTACCCAGTATGGCAATGTGAATGAAACAAGGAACTCTCCTCGAACTGCAGGAAGCCCGGATGTAGTCCAGTCTGCTTTTTGGTGCCGGCCAGGCCCATCCCCACCAAGAAGGTGTGGAGGGGGGTTGACGAACGGGTGCCTCTACGAATACACACGACATCGCGTTGGCCCCGCGCACGACAGTGCCTCTCACCACGTGTTTTGATCGTGTGTTTGTTGGGCGTTTGGGTTGCATCATCACAGCGATCACCTGGCAAGACCGGGTCGCACTTCAACCCCAAGTCTTCCCTGTTCACGCCGTCGGAGGAAAACGACGTCTTGACGTCGACTGCGTGCTACGCCGCGATGGGGGCCCTGCTCGCTGGTACGCGGACACTAGTTTTAGATTGTTTCTGAACCGCGTGTCGCCATGAGAATCTCAAACGTCGTGAGTACGTCAATGCTGGGTATCGATCAAAATCCAGTTCTGACTTGCTCTGTTTGATATCCGTGTATCCGTGCCAAAATATGTCCGGTCTTTGCACAGCTGGGTGTTTCAAATTCGGATTCCTCTTTATGGCCAAGATGTATATGGTGCCCTACTGGATTAACGTGATGTGGCTCGATGTGGTGACGTACCTGCACCACACTGACAAGGAGGTGAGACCATCATACCGCTGTTTTGGGCTCGTCTGTTGTTTGCTGTGCTTGTGAGTCGTAAAACTTGCATGCGGACAAGAGCCGCCTTGTTGGCGGCGATTTCACCCGCCATTTATTCAACTCGTTATACTTGTATTTCTGATTTCACCTTTTGCATCGCATTTCGCCCCTGCGTTTTGTGTCTCTGGTCTGCTCTGTCATATGGGCACAGAGCAAGAAGACGGTGAAATGCAGGACCTCTTGCTCTCCACAAGCATTCTACGTTGAACTATCGGCGCATCATTTGCGCCTGATGGCGGTGTGTTTTGGGTCTCTGATGCATGCCGTACGTCGCTGGTCGTGCGCCAAGACTTGCTCCTGCGCCGGAAATACTTTCGTATGTTCCGGTCCTGTTGGTGCTCACTCCTGCCACTTACGTGAAACATCATCCAGACTTACATCCGCGCCGTGTTGGCTCTCGTTTACTTGGCGTACTTAGGTGCCATGGTACCGTGGAAGCGCATGGTCGTACATGCGAGGGGGTCTGTCCACTCGTGACCACGACTACGGTATCTTCAACGACATCCACCACAATATCGGTACACACGTCGTTCACCACCTCTTCCCTCAGGTACCACGTGGCACCCGAGGCACGCGGTATTCGGGTATCGAAGTTATTTTTTGGGTCGGTTCCTTGGTGCTAGTGCTTTGTGGCAAAGTTCGTTCATGTTGTGTTTGGATTGATCCCCACCTGTTCTGGGTGACGCATCAGCCGGGTTCGCACAAAAGGACGGTAAAAGTGGGATTTGTTTTTTCAATCGTTCTTTCTGCGATGCTTGCCTGCAACAATTTACGCGAGAAAGGACGTCAGCAGTTGGTTCCCTCAGTTTGCAATTGATATGACCGTAGGCGCTTTCCACGCGTATCATAAGTGTTGCACTCCAGAGAGATTCGAACCCGCGTTCCACAGAGTCAGAAGGTACTGGGCGACCTTTTTTATTTTACCTTTCTTTGTTGTTTGATGGTAGGCGCGTTCAACTCTTGCCGCTTGTGTTCACCTACCAGATGCCCCATTACCACATCGTGGAAGCGACGGAGGCCGTGAAGCCGGTGCTCGGGGAATATTTCGTGGAGCCGGAGAAGTCTGGACCCATCCCATTCCATCTCATCAAGCGGTTCATCAAGGGGACAGAGGTGAGCACATGCCCCCGGTTTGAGACTTGGGCAATAATTCAAGTGTAGCTTTGGTGAACCATTACAAACGCGCCTACGTGCGCGGTGGCCGGTCAACAAAGTACGGATGCTGCCACATGCGGTGTGGCGCCACAGAGCAAAATTATGCCTGCTTGAGACCCAGCCCTCCCATCACTTTGTCCCCCGAGATTTTGTTGCGTGCACATGTGTGCGTTTCGGGGTTGGGTGACATGTCACGAGTATTTTTTCGAACATGTCGTACCTCGTACCCGTAAGCCCCGTTACATATGTCAACGTGTACTCACCGATGTAACCGAGCACACCCCGTGAGGCGCTCGATGGAGGCATGTTGTACAGCTTGTGCTGCAGGACAACGAGCACCAATGCCCTGCCCTGCTTGATTTCATTGTTTAGATGTACCGTGGGTTTGGCGTTTGGGGTATGCCAATTCGTTTGTCAATGGCAGAGCCGTATAAATCCATTAGCAGGAAGGGGTGAAGTTTACCAAGCCCTTTCACCACCGTCGTCCCCACTGCATTTGTTGGCGCCGCCTTTGTCCCGCAGGAGTGCTTGTTTGTTGAAGACGAAGGCGAAACCGTGTACTACAAGAACGATAAGTCGGCGTTTGAATGAGGTCAGCGCATCGCCGTTTTGTTTTGTTTTCTTTTGGTGATCACGGACGTCGGAATCAGAAATCATTTTTTTTTTTTGTCTAGCCGCTCGGCAAACTCCCTCGTCTAGATGGCTCTACGTTCGGTTAGCCTGCATGCGACCTTCAGAGGATCGAACTGGCCAGGATCATCCTGTGGATGGATGCTGTGTGTTGACTTCGCCGAATCAACTTTCCCTAAGCCGACTCCTCTTTAGTTGTCGTGCTTGTTTTTGCTGAGGCTTGCTTGCAATGCCCGTGTTGCGCTCGTGCATCGAATTTTGTCGTGGGGGGTTTTCACTTGTCCCACTCCGAACTGGGTTGGGTATAGTCTCACGGAGAATAGATAGCAAGATCCAGCGTCGTTCGCCGAATTGAGCAGCAGTGAGTTTCGATAGATGGCAACGATACGTAAGTTTTTTGTGGTGATATCCATACTCAGCTTGTCTACCGTATATGACACAAGATAACACACCCCCTTGACCAACTTTCGAAGCTCGATTTCTCAACTGCAGGAACAGTCAGAGCGCCGAAAATGGCGGCGTTGAAACCGTCTCGTCGAAAGCTTTCGAAAATGTATCATTTCGTTTATGCATCCTCTTCGTCGTGGAGTAATCGAGCTTTGAAAATCGTTCCAGGGGGTTTTGTTATCATGTGTCATATACGGTAGGCTGTATGTAAGACGTCCTACAGAGCTAGAGATTGATCACGCATTTTTTTTTACTCAAAGCTGTTTCTGTGTTTGAAGTCATGGAGACGAACGTTAGTTTTTGGTGGTGATATCCATATTCAGCTTGTCTAGGCTGTATCCAAGACGTTCCACAGAGCTAGAGATTGGTCACTTTTTTTTTTTTCTCAAGCTGCTTCTGTGTTTGAAGTCATGGAGACGCACGTTAGTTTTTGGTGGTTATATCCATATTCAGCTTGTCTAGGCTGTATGCAAGACGTCCTATAGAGCTAGAGATTGATCACGCTTTTTTTGTTACTCAAGCTGTTCCTGTGGTTCGAAGTCAGCGAAACGGACGCGGTTCTCCCGCTCGAGCATGAGTCCCTCCAGCCCCCCTTTCACCTTTTGCCGGCGCGAGATTTTTTTACTCGGTGTCACTCGGCTTGGCCAGCAGCGGCCTCCCCATCGAGCTTGTTTCAACGCAACACAGGGCAGTTGGGGGGGAGACAAGAGGGAGTCTAGATGCACGGGATGCATGCGTGCTGCTCCCCTCTGCCCCTTTTTAGGGCGCGCGTGCTACACCTGTCGGGCGGGCAGAATGTTCCTGCCCTGGACATAAAAATTCAATCACCACCGACGCACGCTACAGCAGTGGCGACCCACGCATCTGTCTGTGACATTTTACAAGGTCCCATCTCCCGGTCGTCTCTGTCTCTCGTGGTTAAACTCCCTTGTGAACCTGCTGCAGTAGTAGTCTAGTACCAGTAGCAGGTTGGAGTTTGTTTCCCGTGGGGAAAATGCACCCCGACTTGACGGCTGACGAGAAAACGGGCGGTCTTAACCTTCCCGCAATAAGAACCACACATGCCTAACTGAGGAAGGAAGCACCGCAGGAAGAGGAAACGTGGGGCAGGCGCTCTTGAGATTTTAGCGTTTTCTCCCGGAGATAGGCTTAGGTTATGGATTAAAGTTCCTGTAATAATGTAACGTAATTCTTTACTGTGACCATTTTGATAGCCATTACGTTTAGAGTTTGATCTTATAACGTCACCCTTTTTTATTTTATTAGGTGCAATAATATAATTTTGTTTCTTTGTATCTGGATTATAAACTCTTGCTAAAAAAGCAGAGCGATTTGGATCATATTCTAAACCAACAACGATACCCTGGGTATGTTTCCGTTTTAAATCTATGTATCTATATAATTTTGCGTGTCCTCCCCCCCGATGCCATGCTGTCATTCGGCCTTTATGGTTTCGGCCTATCTACCCTCCTGTGAGTGGGCCCGACTGATACGTCAAACATGGCCTACCAAGTAGTGGAAGGACGCACCCAAGACTTGGCGAAGATACGGTACATGCGTAGAATATATAATATCTCAAGTTGAGAATCTAGACTACTGTACATTTACACACCTCTGAAATAGTCTAATAACAACCTCCTAACGCACATGCATAAGTTAATGAAGCGTCTGACGCCAAAATCACACGATGCACGAACGAAATATATGAGAGGTCAACACACCACCATATATTTCCTCGAACGAACGTCGTTCGTACACAACAACAGAGCCCAGGGCGGGTTCCGAACTAAAGCCGGCACGTTTTCCCACATACTAGGCAAGATATGGGTTCACAACTCACGGGGATCCCGATAGAACTATGGTTTTAAAATTAGATTATTTAGGCCCATGTTTATGGTCACCAAATCTTTGAAAAAAATCTTCAAAAGTTTCCAAACATTTGCGTGCGAATATTTGTCAGGAAGATTTGAGTACCGTTGTGTTGTGTTTTGCTCAAGAAATTTGGATTATTAGAAAAAGCGACAAGAAATCAGAAAACGCCGAAACACGAGAAATATCAAAACAAAATCCAACCTATGAGCCGAACCGTTGACTTCCTCTCGGACTCACTAGGTATCACTTATCGGGCCAACCCGACGTCTATGCCCAGGTCATATCCC
>CACKRE030004798.1:203829-228551 GCA_902602495.3 Ectocarpus sp. CCAP 1310/34 | reverse complement strand
ACCGGACCAGGCTCTCACATCACCAAGCGCGAAGCGCCGTGAGATATTCGGCGAGTCGCATGAAGGGTGCGCTGCATCCTGCTAAGGGTGTTCGGCATCTTGTACTTGCGTACGGATGATAGCTGCGTATGACTTAATTTATTTTCTTGTGCATTCACTCCCAGAGACAGTTGTAAGCACTGTGTAACTGCCTCGAGGGTGCTTGACCATTTTAACACAACGTGACGCGATCATCCCCCTTGCGCGGAGTGAGGGTTCTCCACCCCGCACAACATGATCTACTCGACCACCATTATGTCTACCGCCAAAAAAAAACAGAGGAAATAAAAACCGGCGACATGGTTACCGAGTTCACGAAGTGAATTGGCTTGTTTTACAACGTCGTTGCCAAGCGACGAAAACCCAACCCCGATGGCAAAGACCGGGGGGGGGCGAAGACGGGGGATAGATCAAATATACTTGTTGACAAAAGCGCGCCCGAGAATACAGCCAATACGCACACGAGCACGAATACCTACGAGTACAATCCAGAGAGCAGCAAAAACATATACATTGTTGTGCCTAGGACAACGATCACTTCGATGGAGCGAGCGAATGATCCGAGCTCCGCTCAGTCGTCTCCAGCTCCACCGGCCCTGGCAAAAAACAACCAAAAGACAACGATCAAACAAACCCCAATCCCGCCCCAGAAGTTGCGACATGGAACGGCATGCAACACACAAAGGTCGGCTGGCGAAGAAGCACGCCGCACGTTTACGTCGCGCCGTCACGCGAGGAAATCATACAACCGTTGCTTTCGTGATACTGCTCTACTCTCTGTCCAATCTACACGACAAACACCCTGCCGTGCCTCGCAAACATCTGGAGGCACGATTGCTAACTTCAAAACAATTCACCGATCGCACACAGCCAACACAACTAGAGGGAACGGGGGGCGGCGCTGCTGTGCCGAGAGGGCGGCGGCGGCGGCGGCGGTGGCTGGTGGGTGGGTCCACAGCCTGCCGAATATTCATCCGTTCCATCAAGGAGGACGGTTCATCTCCAAACACGGTGCGAGCCTCTTGGGGGATCGTGAAGTGGTGCCCAACTCAATACTATCTATATCTACCGCGGCACCGCTTCGCCGGCCCACCGCTCGTGCACTCCCCGCCTCTGAAGCGTGAGCTCCTCCAAAACCAAGATAGCAAAGACTCCGCCGGCTGCGCCCCGAGCAGCACCGTGCTTGTGGGGAGCCAGGGAATCGACCAATCAGCAGTCGAGAAAGTTTGCGGCCATGAGCAACTCCAGCGCCAGCTCCGGCTCGATATGAAACTCTGGGATGCGGGTCGCGCTGTTGGTGTATCGCACCTGGGGTATCGAAGAGCACAAGGCAAAATGGCGTTGTTGTTGTTGTTGTTGTTGTTGTTTCTCACATTAGCTCTATAGTCCACAACAAATGGGGAGCCCATGGTCTCAAAACCGGGCACATACGACGCCGCGAGAAAACAAAAAAAACAAAAACAGGGTACAAACCACTCGGAAAAAGAAAACAAAATGATTGAAAGAAAAGAATGTTGTCGTCCGGCTGCTGCTCGTTCGTTTCGCCTACCCCCAAAATAGCAAAGCTCTCGAGGTGATAAAGTTGACACAGGGCATTCTGCAGAGGAATACGGGGAACATGTGTGCCGTTCGTTGCTCTCGGTGAAGGACATTGGTGTATGTATGTCAGGATGAACATCCACGGCAAGCAAAACAAGCACTATTCACACACTGGAGCAATGTTCCAGACAAGACATCCGCTAGACAGTGGCTCGAGTGAATCATTATGTCAGCCACACACACGGCGCATCAGCAGACCACTGGTTTTACCGTGCACGCTGCCCTGAGTAACCCCAGACGGTTAACGCACACTTAACTATGGAAATATTAGCGGCACTGTTCGAGTCTTAGGACACGACCTGGTCCCAGCAATGCCAAAACATTATATGTAACGCTTGCGGAATATACCATCCATCATCTCTCCCCCACCTTGTAGTACACAAACTGGATGACCTTCTCCAATATTGGTGTCGAGATTTCGGCGAAGTGCACCTGTCCCGATGCCGCCTCTCCGAACCCCCCTGTTAAGAACATAAACCAACATCAACCGACGTGCAGGTGAGAGAAGGAAGTGGCGGAAGAAACGAACACCGGGGCATTGGTCAAAAGCCACAAAACAAGACCAATCAAGAGGGAGGTGGCGAATGGACCGAATACAAGGAAATTGATTGGCCAAACCCACCAACCCTTGTTGGAGACTCGGTGCTTGCGTTTTCAACGCACTTTTCTCCGAAGGGAACGGCATAAAGATCCTGCCGGGGAGGTCGACCCATCCCTGCCCGTCGCCCCACAGTAGTCTCGCCAAACACCCTGTCACCCTTCTTCGTTCTCACCGCTAAGCATTGCCTTGATGGTCCCCGACACCATGGCACACTTTCGGTCGACCCAAAATTCTGCACCCTCCGCACTGACCAGCTTCACGAACTCCTGGATTATGCAGCAGCGGCAGGAAGTGAATGAGCAAGAGGAGGAGACATGGGGGAACTGTAGTTTGAATGGTGACTTCGGTTGGTGATTTGCACATAGTAGGGGGGGCGGTCTAGCGGCCCCTCGTGTCACGATGAAATGTGGCCACTATTCAGGGAAGGTCGCTAAACCGAACTGTCAACAATAGAAGTAGCACTCATACTACCGGAGTGCGGCGGTGCCACGTGATTTGTGGTCGCTTAGCAGGGCATATCGCTAGATAGGGCCTGCCGCTAAACAGGGAGTTGCTAAACCGAGACCTCCCAACCCCAAACCGTACGGTGGGTCGGAGTGCACTCGTTGACTTGATGTTTCAAACAAAAGGTTGATATCGAAATGCGCATTGTCACAGCAATCCCTGCCGGAGCAGATCCTACACTGACAATACAGGTAGTGGTGGCGTTTCAGAAAGGGCATTGAAACATTCCACGCAATGCAGGGCGTCACCGGCCGGGCAATCATGTTTGAAGGGCATCGCAAAATGTGAAGTGGCGACTCCACAGGGTTGGCATCGTGTAAGCGAGTGTCATATGAAGCGTCGGGTCGAATTTCCGAGCTCAATCGCTCTCGCCAACCAAGAGGGTGCCCAACACCAGACGAACATTCTGAGAAAAATTGTAAGGCTCTCAACGTCGCAAGACGTGTTCCCGGACACACAGCCGTTGGGTACCGCCGTGCGTTACAATGTACTTGTGGAATAGGAGTACATTCGGATGGGGGGTAGCCCGTAACCGTAGAGTTCTTGCAGATCGGTGTTCTTGCTTCAGACACCGGCCCTAAAGGACACCGGCCCAATAGCACGTGAAGCTGAAGGTTCACTGATGCAAGCACAGACTGCAGTGAGAAGTCAAAGCGCTCGAATCAATAGTACGGCCAGCACAAGCCCGAGGACCTTCCAGTATGTGACAAGCAGGTAGCAAAAGGCTTTTGTACGGAGCACCTTCGCAGGTAGCGACCAGTACGGGCGGGACACATCCGCCAATCCGCAGCTGTTTTTCTGTTTGACTGGCACGAAGCACCTCACTCTCTACGACGAACAAGCGACTGATCCTCTGGACATTTTTTAACGCACACCTGATCCTCCGTAGCCATGGTAGATAAAGGGAGCTGTGCGCTGCCTGCTGTGAGCGCCGTGCTACAAGCAGCAGCTCGGAGAGGTGATGGGGCTGCACGGACAGGAACTTTCGATATTCCGCCGCATTTCCTCCCGCTCTCTCTTCCCTGCACTTTACGAACATAGGACACAGCGCATCACACCAACCCACCTTCACTGTCCGTCCCTCTCGCTGGTGGCCACGCGATGGGACTTTTGGACAAGCTAAAGGAAAGCTTTGGGGCTGATGACAAGCCGAAGAGCTTCGAGGTGACCTTCGTGGAGCAGCATCTGGGCATTTCGTTATCGCCAGGCCCGAACGGAGAGTCTCGGGTCACCGGAGGTGCGCAATCGAGAAACAGCAATAACCTGGCAACCAGAGTGTTGCGGCAGGCGGCTGCGGGCGAAGAGGAGGACGGTTTGCTGTGTTCTTGCACTGCCATGTGACTTTTTGCGCAGCTAGCCAACAGCCAATAAACAATCGGGCGTGCACATCTTTCTTTTCGGGCGACATGGCGCGAGGCCGCAAGAGAGTTTGCCCGAACCCCTGGCGTGTTCCCCAGCACGTTCTTTTCGCCAAAACTTTAACTCCGCACAGCGTTATGCGCACATGCTCTCAGTATGTTACGCTGAAGTAGGTGCGCCTTGTTCAACGTTTTTCCTTGGAAAGTGTCAGGCGTTGTGTTCCTCCTCTCAATGTCAAGGTAGATCGTGCCCGCAACAATCCCGAGAGCTCCGAGTTTCAAGCCTGGAAATTGTTTTCATCTTTATTCTCGGCCGAAAGACCTACTCTGCTGCGCAAACCCCTCTACGTCCGTGCTGCAGTAGCATGGTGGGCAGACTAACCGCACCATGTTTTCGTGTGTGTTAACGCAGCAAGCAGCAACCTGCGCCATTCCAGGCTATGATGGCGCCGTGCGGCCCAAACGACGTCGGCGCGCGCCGTCGCTTGGGTGCAACCGGCCTGGTGCTCGTTGTACCTGGGTTCAACCGTCACATGAATCTTGTGCCGTGTGGATTACGAACCCTCCACGGTTTTCTTAAGAAGCTGTTTTCTAGCGACAGTTTGCACGAACTCGCGTATCTTCGTCGAGGACTCGAGTTTGTTCTTGCACCCGGAGAGAGCACTACCCGACGGCCCCATCCCTGAGCCTCGCGTTGGGATATCCATGTCCTTCGGTTCGTTCCACGTCCCGGATACGTCCCCTGGTGCTCAAATGACGGATACTATGTAGCCGAATACAAGGAGAACACGGGGACTAACTTCCGGTGCGGTTTGGCGGGGCAATTGTGGTAGCGAAACAAGATGGGGATGAACCATTCTGGAGTCGGTCGCGCGACGAAACCGACGACACACCCCCACCATCGTGGTTCGCTCGCCGTTGCCGCCGCCGCCGATGTCCGCTTCGTGACCAATCACCAGTGACCAACGGCGGAGCGGCAGCAAAGGCCGGCGTGCGCGTGAACGACACCATAGCAGCCATCGACAGGAACGTGTCCCCCGCCGCCCACGAAGACCTGGTCGACATCATCCGTGCGGTCGGCCGACCTGTGGTGATCGAGTTTCACAGGTCGGGTGGCGGCGGGAAGGAGGCGAAAGGTGCCGGGGCGAGGGCCCAGGAACCGGGGCCCTTTCAGCGCGCGCAAGACGCTGCTAGGCGGAAGATGGACGAGATTAAGGGTCCGCCACAAGTAAGGAGGAGGTCGTAGGGGGCCGGGATGCCTGGGAGGTGTGCGTGCGTTTTGACTGCTCGAAGTACTGATGTTGCCCTTAGATCAATTGATCGACCTTGATCGTCCTTTACGATCTGCCCAAAGGTGGAGTTGGCGACGTGGCGGGGTTTGCGGTGGTTGGGAGGCCTTGGGGACTACATCTTGACCTGCGGGTATTTCCTAGGTCAGCGGATGCGTAAAACTCGGCAGGTTGGAGGGGACTCCCCTTGCGTTCCCCGGCCGTTGCGATCGCCGTGCGCTTGTTGTTGCTGGTGTTGTTGTCGTGGTCGGTGATTGCATCCTCCCCGTCGTGCCGCTTTTGTTTCAGACCTCGTTGTTGCTGTGGTCGGATGTTGTCCCCGCCTCCGTGTTTGTACATGTTGACTGTCGTCGTTGATTGAGGTCACCTTGTTTTGCCATGCCCCCATCTCCCCGCCCCGAAATGTCAGCCACCGCCGATGACAGCCGAGGCGAAGGCAGAGCGGAGAGAAGCCGCGCTGAAGGCGGCCGAGTCTCGAACCAAGGACTGGGACAAGCGACTCAACAAGGGGCGCCAGGCGTCACAGACCAAGTCTCGGACCGGTGGAGTGAGAGCGGTGCTGTTCGACGATGCGATGCGGGTTATTACCGCCTTTGTCGACATTCTCCCTTCGTGGTTTTCTAGTTAACAACGAAGGCACCAAATCATTGAACTGGATTGTATCACAGCATTTGCACGCCGCACCGATGTTGTTGCTGTTTTCCACTGTTGGTGGGGATAATTTTTTAGACTAAGGTGCCTGGTGCGACCTGCCTCCAAATGAGATTGATGGGGCAAGTGAACGCAATTTCTTGAAAAGCAAACGGCAACGTCCGTTCATGCCGTGTGTTTTCATTTCTTTCGCACACCATGCAGTAATGAATCAGGTGTCCCGATCTCGCGATGCCCGAGGCACAGGTCTAGCTCCAAAGGCCACCTTCCTTTCAAGGGATCTTCGTCACACTTTAGCAAGTCGACCAGCTGTTCATGTTCACCGCTTGATCTCGATCCTTCATGTAACGTTGTTCGCCATGGAAGCCCTCGTTGGACACGACCGGCAAACGATTGCGCGCACCCTTGTATGCACGAAATGAAATGAGTTCGTGGTCCGCGCCTAATATGAGAACGCTTGCAAGTGACTCCCGGACCACAAGCTCGACTCAAAGCCAAACAATAGGCAGTAGGCATAGGAACGGCGCTCAAGAACTACTGTTCAAGCAGCAACACAATATGTCGTCGAAAGGACGAGGTCCAATCGAATCAACGCAAGAAACGTCGGGATTTGGCGCGCGTGTGTTCATTGTACGAAAACATACACAGGTGACCGAAAACCAATTCGAAGATTCGGGCAATGCCGAAACTAGGCGCATGGTCGAGCTCGCGAAGCAGCAGGAAGCTAGGACGGCGGCTAGCATGGGTTACAACCCGTACGAGGCCCGTCTTATGGGAAACACGGTGAGATGGATGGATGGATACGCAGACAGAGCGACAAACAGGCAGGTGATGGCATGACAGGTATTGGCACAATTACGCTCGTTGACGATGGGCAGAGAGAGAGAGAGAGAGAGAGAGAGAGAGAGAGAGAGAGAGAGAGAGGCGTGTGTGTGGATGAACGCAACCAGCTTGCCCTTGTTCTTTTTGGTTGCGGTCACCGGCCCAAGACTTCAACCAGCGCGTCCCCCCACGGTGAATCACCCTGTTTTCTGCCTTCCTAGGCCGGCACTCTCGTACGCCTCGCGTGCGTGCGCGTGGCAGCTGCAGACCTGTGCGCCTCTCGATACTTGCGGCAGCGGGCAGATCGACGTCGTTTCGTATGGCGCGCGCAACATTCATGACTTTCTTTCGTTTTGGTTTTGCAGGCGGCACGGGCGGCTATTTCTGGGGCCGGGGATTCAGGGGCTGGGGCGCCTCTTACATCTCCACCGCCTCCCGGCAGACAAGCAACAACACCACCATCGGCAGCGGCGGCAACCGGAGAACTGGCAGAGGAGGAGGAATGGATTGGAGAGGAAGCTGCCATGGCGGACGCTGTCGCGGCAGAAATTGAGGGGGCGTTAGGAGCAGTTTTGGCGCAGGTGTGTCGGCGGGTGGTGGGGGGCGTGTTTGTTGGGTGCCAGAGTGTTTGACGGGGAAGTGAAGGGACTGTTGGCCTGTGCTGCGGCCTACTAGTTGGCGCAGCTATGTTTCTGCATGTGTCTGTGCTGTGTTTGTGTTGGCGTCGTCATTGATTGATTGATTGATGGTGATGTGTCTTCTGTCCGTTGTGTTTTTTTAGGTGATGACGGTTTGCCATGGTGTTGATCGTCGTTTTTTTCGCTTGTTCCCCCGGCGAGGCACACGTGGCAATCTGCACAATTGACGTTGTTTGCAGAAGTGAAGCATCGTAAGGCGTGGCACCGTTCGCCGTTTTCGGTCACCTTCCTAACACTTCCAATTGTGTACTGCATTGTTTGTGTGCCCTGTCAGAATCGACCCACGTCACTGACGGATGGCTCTTTTCTCACCATTTGACGGTCATGTGAGGTAGAACAGCATGTGCCCGCATCGACCTGTTTCTATCATGCCTTTGGCCTGATCTCCACATTGCTTCTTTCTGACACAGGAACCGGGGGTGTCGTTGACTGCCGTCACAACTATGCTCAAGTTGATGAAGAACATGACGGCCAAGTCGTCCGAGGACAAGTTCAAGAGGATCCGCCTCGGCAACGCCAACTTTAACTCCAAAGTTGGCGGCATTGACGGAGGACTCGAGGTCGGTCAGTCGGCCAGTCGGCCAGTCAGCCAGTTTCTTTCTGATTTTACATGTTTGCACTTGCGGTGACAATGTAAGCATTTGTCGGTGCGGTATTTTATTCCACGACGTGATATAAACTCAGCAGGCCGAGACTTATAGACGCCCACCCGCGCACTCGAGGAAGCGGGTTCAGCCTTTGCGTTGGTAGCCTACGACAGAGACCCACACCCGCGCTACACGCAGAGCAATATTAAAGCGGTATTTTTCGCGGTTGTTCCACGTTGAGCAAGGGCGTTCAACACTAACGATAATGCAGGAAGCATGACCCCCCTCGCTCGACACAGAGAAGAACGATGCGCTCGCTGCAGTACATGTTGACATGCACGTGCGCATCCAATCAAAATCGGGCAGGTGATGACGGCGGCGGGATTCTCGCTCCAAACAGACGGGGACGAGCCAGTCCTCCAACACGGCCCGTGCGACCCGGTCCCTTTGAGACTCACGTGAGTGGTTGGTGGATGAAGTGGTAGTGGTAGGGCCGGCAATCTACCGACAGCAGCTTTTCTTGAGTAGCTGGATGGATGAGCATGGAAGCAAGCGAATCGCTGCTGCTGTTGTACGGTCGAGTGAGAGGCCATGGACATGCAAGAAAACAATTGTTTGCTGGTGAACCCACGTTGCGAAGGAAACGCTGAGGTTCGAGGTGGCGTGGTGTTGTTCGAGGTGACCGAAGACAAGCAAATCAACCTACACGTGGGCACATATTCTATGCTTTCTTTCACTGAAAGATACGCACCAAGATTCCGGTGTTTGTGGGGTAGGCGTAGCGCCGCACATCCCGACAAATGGCCCACGCAGCTGCGACCGTATCAAAGAATGTCGATGGGTGTGGCAAGAATCCAGTCGTTTGTCATGTAAGCCTGTCGCCCAGGGGACCGAGGCAGAAATATTGAAGCCCATTGGGCCGCTAGGGTCGGAAAATCTATACTCGGGAGGTCATTTATCCCGCAGTCCGCACCTCTTAATAGTGATGGAATGCGCTTGTTCTTGAGGTTCTTGAGAATGCGTTGGGCGATATGCCATGTTTCGCTGGCTTCCTCACAAACCAACAAGCACCAGTGCCATCTCTCCCTGCTGCCTCACCAACATCATCAACGTGTGTATTGTCCAGCATTGCCATACAGAGGGAATCCTATGTGTCGATTGTCAATCACAAATAAAATATACTTATCTGTTGGTCGTCAGGTTTTTCACTGTGCTCGATGCTATTATATAATATCACGTTCATTCACTCCAGCTGTTGTCCGTCTGTCCCGCCGCCTTGTTTGTGCCGCACCTCGCTCTGGTGACAACCCGACTGGACATCTGCATGGCTTGCCTCGATTCCACCGCTGTGTCAGCGTGGCAATACGCAGGCTCGCCCAGGCGGAAGCGATGCTCAAAGATAGCGGCAGCACCGCGCGTCCCGCGGGATCCCGTTGATACTTCGTTGGAAGAGTCTTGCACCTGCTCTGGAATGTTGGTGTCCCTCACTTTGATTTTGACACTTGGAAATTGTGATGATTGTCTAGGTGATGAAACCGCATGAATGGCACATCTCTTTGCGAGAGATCCGCAAATCGGTAATTGCCACGGGGATTCGATTCGCGCTTTTGCGGGAGTTGCCATGTATGATGGCGTGTTTTCTTGTCGCACAGGTGGGTATATTTCTGTCGATATCGTCGTCGTTGGTGCTGAGTTTGTGTTTGCCTTCGTGAACGGTGACGGTTGTTTGCCGGAGGGGATGCAGAAGAATGTATGTCGACATCACACCGTAGCCACTCACTCCTCTTCGTCCCGCCAATGCATGCCGGTGAAGATTTATCCTGTTTGGTTTGGCATGTTCATGTATGAAAGCTACCAATTATCAAAGATTTTTTATTGCTAGTTTTCACAGGTTTGTGGCGAACATCAGTTTCAAGTCTCGCTTGTAGTAGTCATTCTATTTTTGCAAACGTCTGGGAGCGGTGGGTGCTTTCAGGAGTACACGCGACGTGGAAGACAGCGCGCCTTGGCACGGCGCGTACGCTTCTTATGTGTAGACTTTAGCCGGATCACACGCATGCAATGAAAGAGTGAAGGTGTTGATTTTTCCTTGCAGAGCTTCTTGGCCTAGGCCAGGGCAATGATGTGCGGTAGTAGGTTTTCAGCCGCGTGTTTCAGGGAGCATTCCCTACGCAGTGAAATCTGCAAAAAGAGGCTTTGAACCAAGTTACCCCCATCATTCGGTTGGTTTAATCAGTAAACCCATGGCCGATTCTGTAACACTGCCGTATGACCGAGGCGTCGTTTCACTGTTTGAGCTGTCCCCGAGAGGCGGTTACGTAGGCGAGCGATGTAGCAGAATGTCAACGTACCACTTGGGTTGTGGTATGCATTCCGTGCGAAAAGGCTGTATGATCGCCGACGCATATATATGAAATTACGGGTTTCACTTTCTCTCAATTTCACTGCTCGTTTCTTCGCACTGCTGCGTTCGTGGGTTTCGACGTCTGCAGTGCGTACTGCTCTACAAGTAGATACCCCCTATCAAATTGGGCGCGTACGACACCAACCAACCACGCGAGACGACGCCACCAGTCTCGCGATCGGTGAGTGAATTTCCACAAAAATGGCAACAGTTTAGTCCACTTTCATACACAGCGCATCGTTGTGGCGCGGAAGACGGAAGGAGGGTCCGGCAGCGATAATAATAAAATAATGTCCACGCAACGGCGGTGCTGCATGGCTATTCTCGTACGCAAAGATGATGTTGACGGGTCAAAACGGCTCGACGTATGGCTTACCGCGGCGCCGACTTCCCCCCAACGAGCCGCATTGCGTACTTGCCTCCCTCCGAGAATGATATGCCACGCTACCCATGTGAGAGGGACATGGTTTCGCATATTTACTCTTTCACTCCGTGGTACCGTCGTGTCCCCTGCCCTTCCCCGCCTCGACGACTTGTGAAACCCTTCCCCACCGCTCCTAGAAGACACCAGCAGGCCACAGCAGCGGATGGCAAAGTGCTCAGATACCATCTGGGTGTGTTCGTGCACCCAACAAGCTAGAGCTCTTGTGCGTGTACACAGGTGTTTCTTCCCCCCCCCCGCTGTCTCTCGCAGCTCGGCGCTGCCCGAACTGTGAAAAAGTCAATCGTGCGGCACAACATCACACCTGTGCACCAATGTCGTCCATCACGGTGCCCAAGACGAAGACATGGGGGATATCGTCGAGGGTGGAGAGCGCTGTCGTCCCCGTCATGCCAGCAGCCACGCCAATTCAGAGGCGCACTGCCAAGAAGTCGAAAATTTCAAACGCCCGCGCCACGGTTCACCTCGTGGACAGCGTCAGAGAAGTCGTGCAAGCTTTCGAGCTGGAGTACTCTCAGGCACGTACACATCAGAGAGTTCTTATTGAGCGTATGGGTGCTAGCAGGTCTTGGTGGGGGTGTTTGGTGTTTGAGTAGAGTATGCCGGTGTCTTCGAGTCTTGTGGTTGTGCCAACAAAGTGACTGTAAGTCTCGTATTCTACGGTACATGATGGACACAAGAAATTGCGTTCCCGCCGCAATTTTCTCTGAAAAGTGAAGAGAAGCGGGGTTTCGCTGGAGGCAGTGGAGGGCACGGAATCCAATCGCCTTGAGTCACAATTGCAGCAGATCAAATTGCACGCCCCCATCCTTACAAATTTGAAATGCTGCATTCCTGTGCAATACGTCATGCGGACAGCCGTGTAACGAGAGTGCATGGTTGTGGACTACCGTCTACTGCTCAATGAACGCCTACACGATAGTCTATGTATGCTCGAAGCAACGAGAGAGCGGCACGATCTTCAGTAGTATACTCGTATCTTGGTGTGTGATTTGTATGCATTGTGCGTGTCGAAGGGCAGCCCGCCTCGTCTCACTTGCCCCCACACAATGGTAGAGAGAGGTACTGCTGTAGCACAGATAAGTGGTTCAGAGAATGGTAAGCTGTACGCCTACGTATAGACTTCCGAGAGCGGTCACGAGTGAGTGCGGCCTGGGATACCTCGCCGTTGCACCTTCGCTATGAGCATGGTGAATGGTGCGCCTGTGCGTGACGTTGAGGACGTGGGTAAACTACAGTGTAGGTACAGTAGAAGCTGCATCCTCCATCTCAGTTTTCGGTCCGGGAAAGGCAAGGGCCCAATGCACGTGCACTGCTGTAGATATTTGCTGCTGTGCTGGAACGCACTCTCTGTAGCATGTCTCCTAACCCTGGCGGGTGCCCCACTACTGTTGCCATAGCAACGCCGCCTGCTCGCGTTCGTTTGCCATGTGTGCGAACTGATGCCTGCGCGGTTGTTTCCAGGCCCGCGCGGAGTCGGTGGAGCTCAAGGCAGTGCTCGACGACCACCGCACGCAGCTGTCCGACCTGCGACGGCACCTCGAGAAGGAGTCGAGCGAGAACGGCACTCTCGAGGCCGTGGTACAACACCGGGCCGCCCGAAACGCGGCGGGCGACGCCAGTCTCCGCGAGCTGGAGGCTATGTTCAAGCAGGTCCTTGCCGACGAGGGGCACATAGCATCCAGGGCCGCTGCGCTAGAGTCAGACCTCGTCGTGTTCACGGCGGAACACAAGTGCATCCGGAACAAGACCGCCACCGCCGCCTCCTGGCTCGACCTCGCGCAGGCCGGACTCCTTCAGCGGGAGCGCGCGATCGCCGAGGCCCAGAGCGAGAGCGACAGGCTCACGGCGGCGGTGGAGGCCGGGCGCCGGACGGTCGCCGACCGCGAGGCCCTGCTGAGGGGCGAGCAGGAGAGGTCGTCGAGGTCGAGGGCCCTGGCCGGAGAGGCGGCCGACGAGGCCAAGGCCCTCGAGAGCGAGGTCGCCGGGCTGCGGCGGGACCTGGCCCGCAAGGAGGAGGAGGGGGGAGAGGCTGCGGACACCCTTGCTGCGATCAAGAAGCACACGGCGGAGGTATATACCTGCTACATAGGTTGCTTTTTTTTTATCGGGTTGTGTTTCTGCCGTTCTTGCACAACTCAACGTCCGTGTGCTCGGTGCGGTCGCTGCACTGACATTGCCGTAGGTAGCGCTAAGTTCCCACGATTTGATATTGTCGTTTGCCCTTCACACTTTGTTTTACACATGTTGCTCGAAAGCGACGGTTTCCACTCGGGTGTGTGGTGCCTATGTTGCGGTGCCATGCAAGTAGGGTAAAGAATACGCTTTGCTGGGTCTCATCCTGATTCTGAATCTCCCTCCCCCGAAGGCGCCGTGAAAATTATCTACTTGAAACAATCACCGGGCACTTTTCTGCCTCCCACCTGAATATCACACCCCCTTTCCCGTTCCCCCGCCACCAACAAAGACCATGGTCAGGATCGCCAAAGCCAAGGCAACCCGAGCGGAAGACCTCCAGGATGCCCAAGACCGCCTGGCCGAGCTGAGGCAGCAGGTGGCCACCAAGGAGAGGGCCAAGACAGAGCTCGATGAGAGGGTCCAGGCCGCGCAAGAGGCGCTGGTTGCAGAGCGGGTGGATCAGAAGGCCAAGAGGGCGGAAATCGCGGCTTTGAGAGCAACTCGGGAGGCGAGTCGAGTAAACCGGAGGGTCGAGTCGGGGTATGATCGGGAGTCGAGACTTTGACTATGTGGTTCTTCCTGGTCCTCTCTGAAGTTTGGCGCGTACGCGTAGCCGACATGAGATCGCCGGCGATCACCAATGTTCGGATAGATCGCCCTCTTCTCCAAACCTTGTACGACGGGGGCAGAATGGCACAAAGGCAATCAGTGCCCAATAATGACAGATGCCTCCAATTACTCCCGTTGACGCTGTGGCGAGGGCACATCGGCGTGTATTCTCCAGTATGGGGTTTGTGTGCAAATCTCCACTCAAGCACAGGAGGGTGGCAGGGTGGGAGGGAAAGTTTAGGAGGGGATGTCTAAGCACACAGCAGTGCGCTTCTGGTAGCCCAGCTCAACAGCCCGTTATCTTCCGTGAGGTTTGGACGCATCTGGTGGCGTTAGCTTCACCCTTGTCGAAGAAGCGTGTGACGCTCTATCTGACCGGGAACACCTTGGCCTATCCCGGTTTCCCGGGTCTCGTTGCGAGATTCATGCGTGTTTGACTAACGGATGATTTAAGTGCGACATGGGATCCGACCGTCTTCTCTGCACGACCACGTATGGGAACAATCGCGACCTTCCTCTCTTCGCTCGCTGCGAACAGTGCCACTCTCTGTCGATTCCCTCCTGGGCCCATACCGAAAAACCATCTCACCCCACTCTCTGTTGGTCCTTCGCGGACCTTCACTGAATCACCTCACCCCTCTCGCATGCAGGCCCCGCACCCCCTATACGACCAGACTTATCATCCGCCGCAGCACCGAAATACTGCGTTTTACCCGAGGTACCTTGACAAGAATCGTCTTTCTACCCCCTCTCTCTCTTTCTCGCCCCACCCTTGTCCACCTTTTCGCGTCCATTCCCCCCGCTCCTTCCTTCGTGTGTGTCCAGGAGACAGTGGATGCAGAGGTTCGCCTTCTCTCGGACCAGCTGGCAACTGCTGATGCCGAGATTGTCAAGGCGGAGGAAGCGGTGGCACAAGCGTCGGAACGAATGAAACAGGCGAACGCCGAGTTCAGCAACCTCATGGCGGCTCTGTCGCTGGTGTTCCGCGAGTACGACAAGGCGGTGAGAGGAAGACAAGCAAATTCAGTGCTTGGGGTACGATTCTCTCTCCGCAAGTGTTCAGCAACCATTCCTGTCTCTCCCGTTATCAACGATATTCCGCAATGGGGGAAGCTTGTCCTTTGTTTTCTGTTTGCTCTTGTGCTTTCCAACTTGTTTGCCGACATGTAGCTCGGGCTACCTTCTTCGTCTAGGACTTGCTTACCGGTTCATGCGGTAGAGTCATATCTTCGGAAATCCACCAGCAGGTCATTCAAGGCATGACGGCTTCATCGTTTGAGCTTCCCATGACTCTGATGCGTTGTTTTTCGCTTCCCCTGGAGTATCGCCTGATTTTTCGAGGTGAAGTGACCCACCGGCCTAGCCCTACATCATCCTTCATACTCTCTGGTCCTGTTGGCTTGGTTTCCCCAGGTGACCGCCAACCGCCAGCTAGAGCTCGACGCCGCCGAGACGGAAAGCGCACTCAAGGCCTTGAGCGAGGAGAGCGAGAGGGACCTGCTCCTCTTGCACGAGAAGCGCGACCGCCTGAGGGCCTCCAACGCGGAGCTGAGGGCGACCGTAGAGGCGGATCGACGCCGCGCCGAGGAGCTCGAACTTATCTTTGGTACGTAATTCCCACTTGCTGTCTGCTCTGCTGCGTGCTACTCACTGTTGATCGTGCCGTTGTTCTCCTCCGATGTGCTCCACCGCGTGCAAGAGTACTCCCACCCCCATGCAGGATGAGCGAGTTCGTTTGAATTTCCCTGGTGGAGCCGTGCGCTTCGCTTCTCATCATCAGCACCCATTCGGTTGTCGTCGTTGACGACGATGGTTTCCTCGTCGTGAGAGGACCAGGCGACTCGCAGAACGCCTTGGACGAAGCAACGGCATCCATCGCAGCCAAGCAGGTTCTCGTCGCCGACACCAGGAAGCGTCTGCAGGAGGGGGAAGCCAGGCTTCAAGCCAAGAAGGAGAGAAAGGCACAGGCCCTGCAAGCGGCGAAGGGGGGTGTGGCTGCGGCAGAGGTCCAAGCGCAGGCCTCTCGCGCCCGGCTGGAACAGTGCCAGGTAGTCGCGGGCGGTAGGCTTTACGCTATGGCGGTTCTCGGTTGGTCGTCGCAAGCCTGGTGTAATTACGGGTGGCGACTATATATTGTCAGCGCTGCGAGCACACGATGCGTATAGAGCTGTTCAGATGGTACGAGGGTTGAGGTGCCGTGGTCGCTTCGATATTGTTGGACGACACCGTGGTTTGCGTGTTGATTGTTGGATTCTTGATGTGAAATACTGGCGTCGTCGAAATAACCACGAGTGGTCTCTGAAGCAGAGTGCTTCAGTACCTTGCGGTTGAAAATGCATCGTTGAGCACACATGCAGATACCTTGAGTAGTCCATGTTTATCCAAAATGCATGGTAAGTTGGTACGAGACGGGCGGGGTATGAACGCGCACGCACGTGGTGGCGCTCATCATTTTTTGCGACAAACCACACGGAGTCGGCATAGGAGCGGGGTGGGGATCCACCATGTTCAGCTTCCAACAAACGTGTTCAGTGGTCGAACCGAAGATACGTGCATGGTTCAGCGGTAACCACGGAGATGCGTGGGAGCCTAGATTAACGCATTTTCGTGCGCTCCGCCCTCCTCATGAAGCGTTCGGTTTCTTCGTTGCCTTTCTCCAAGGCCGTGAACGCCACACCGCACAACGCCATCATGTACACCAGTGCCGCCAGCATGGAACCTCGCGGGCGGAAAAATGCGCCCCTTCTTGTCTTCCCACTCCGCGCTTTTGCATTGCTCCAACACAACAGGCTTCGGTTATCAAGTTCGACCGAGAAACGGCAGCTTGGACCCCGCCGCCGGCTACCCTGGGCGAGGAAGACCGCCAGCGCGTGGAAGACGAGGCTGCGGCAGCGGTCCAAAGAGCACGCGCCGCCGGCGGGGACGAATCTCACGCGAAACGGCTGCGAGACCTCGAGGAGACGCTCACCACGATCCAAGAGGGTGGCGCCGCCAAGCTCAAAGTAGCCAAGGAGGCAAAGGCGGTGAGAATTCTTGAGGCAGTCACTCAGAAGATAGCCGGCTTCAGATGGAGGGAGCTGTGTGGGGAAAGAGCGAGTAAGCGTGTCTCGCGCATCTGTGGTGTCTGTCTGTTTGATGGTTGAGCGCGGAATGAAGTGCTTTTTTCTCTCATTTCTAGGTCCTTCTCTCTGACACTCTCTCATTACTCTGTTGTTGTTCCGTGGAGCGCCTGACTGTCCCCCTCCTGTGTCCCATAGCGGTTCAACCAGATGAACGCCGAACCATCTTTCGGGAGACGTGGTAAGTTGTCACCCCGTACCTTGTGGCTGTCATGTCGAGACCGCTGGGACTGTCGGGTCAAGGGTGGAAACCCCAGCAGCAACACCGCCTACGTATGTTCGACTCTGTCCTTGTTCGATCTAAGTCAGGGACATATGTCTCCGTCATAATTTCACTGCTAAGCTGAACGCAGTTCTTGGCGGGACAGAGGTGACCAATGGTCGGCGTTTCGGGGGACGGAGCCGATCGCCTAGTCGCTGTGAACGGGCATGAACGTGGTGCACACGATCTCCAGCTTTGAACCGGCTTACTGCTGCGGTTATGCGCGGCGTTTCCACGCCTCTTCCGCCTCGGAAGTCTTTAGTACTAGCTGCTGCAGACATTCGTTTACTTAGTTTCGATGTTTCGCGCCATGCAGAGCATAAATCAGGATCAAGAATACCAGTCTAATTGTTATTCTTATTAATGTTGATGTCGTCGAGACCATCGAAGGGTTCAACCCCACCCGCACCTACCCCCACTTGAAGCTGTGAGATTGACAAAGCCAAGGTTGACATGATATCGAGGCACAGGTCATGTCGGCTCTGCTCGGTGTTCTCGGGGTGAATGATTCGCCCGGAATGCCCGATCGATGTACCCTGTGGACTTGAAGCTGTGAGGTTGACAAAGCCAAGGTTGACATGATATCGAGGCACAGGTCATGTCGGCTCTGCTCGGTGTTCTCGGGGTGAATGATTCGCCCGGAATGCCCGATCGATGTACCCTGTGGACTTGAAGCTGTGAGGTTGACAAAGCCAAGGTTGACATGATATCGAGGCACAGGTCATGTCGGCTCTGCTCGGTGTTCTCGGGGTGAATGATTCGCCCGGAATGCCCGATCGATGTACCCTGTGGACTTGAAGCTGTGAGGTTGACAAAGCCAAGGTTGACATGATATCGAGGCACAGGTCATGTCGGCTCTGCTCGGTGTTCTCGGGGTGAATGATTCGCCCGGAATGCCCGATCGATGTACCCTGTGGACTTGAAGCTGTGAGGTTGACAAAGCCAAGGTTGACATGATATCGAGGCACAGGTCATGTCGGCTCTGCTCGGTGTTCTCGGGGTGAATGATTCGCCCGGAATGCCCGATCGATGTACCCTGTGGGGGTATGAAAACACCACAGTTGGCCGATGAGCATACTCCGAAGTAGACAAGTTGTCCTGCCTCAAGCCCTTCGCCTCTAATGTCCATGCGCCTGCGTGCGTATGTTGAAAATCCACAGGCTCGACTGACATCTCTTCGAGACCAAGTGCTCCATGCCTCGCACGAATTGGCGGATCTACGTACCCGGGGCGAGACCGCCAAGAACATGGAGGCGGCTCTGAACCTCAAGCTGGAGGCGCGCCGAGAGGAACAACGTAAGCGTTGAGGCAATCAAACAACGTGGCCGCACAAAACTACTTTCTTGTCTGTTCTTCTTTGGGAGGACGACACCGCTATCAGCGCGGCCCGGGCACTCTATGTGGACAGTGGCCACGGTGGTTTGTCCCAGGTGGTGGAGTGAACACTCGTGCGTCGCGAACCGTTTCCGTGGTGGGAAGAGGAAGTCGCGGGTCTAAACCCACAACTTTTCGGCTCTTGTTGCAGTCGCCAATTGTCGGTACGTCTTGTTTTGAAATCGTGCGTAGACGTTATTGTTCAATACGAAGGTGTTGGAGTCGTGGTCAAACTTTGTCACGATACGAAAGCATGTCATGTGGTCTGACAAGTAACCCCGCAAGAACTGCGCTAACGAGATGACGTCGCGTGGAAGTCTTACGTGACGTGGAAAAACACCTGGTGTGGGTTGAAACATCGAGTATCCAGACACATGTTTGCATGTGCGACCTTCGTTGATCAGGGTTTGTAGTCTTTCAGTCCACATTATTGGTTGACGTGAAATAGTTGTCGTCAACAAGACGCACAGCTCTTCCTCTTCCGGAGATGCATGCAATCGTAGAGCATAGTTCTTCAATGTGCTCACCACGCGGTAGAGCACGGAATCCGCGTTCAACCGTAAACATGCGGTTAGCTACCGATAGATACAACAGGTTCCACCCATCCCGTACATCACAACCTCTTGAACCGCAGGCCGCGCAGCCGAAGCCGCCGTTGCCGCACAGGAGGCCGCTAAAGCTACTGCTGAGGAGGCCACCGCCCTGGCTGCCGCTCAAGCCGTCGCCGCAGCTCAAGCCGCCGCCGCTCAAGCCACAGCAGCTCAGGCTGCCGAAGCCGACGCGCTTCGAGCCGCCGCCCTCCGAGCGGCCAAGGCCGAAGCCGCCAAAGCGGAACCACCCGCACCACGCTTCGCCACTCCTGAGACTCGCCCCAGCAACCCCCCGTCGTCAGCGTCTGGACACTATGCGCCGCCCTACGGAGGACGAACCCCGGCACGGAGCCTCTCCAAGGCTGCCACCGGTCAACCCGCCGCCGCCGCCAGAGCCTCTGACTGGCTGGAGGTACGCCAAGTCGCCCGCGGTTCCGCTCAGACTTTCGGGCTCGGCGGAGGCGCTGGTGGTGGTGCTACGAGTGGTCGGTCCCGGCACCTCTCTGCAGATAAGGAGGTAAGTTTCGTTCGTTTTGGGCTTTCGGTAGTACATTCCGTCTTGGCAGGCGTTGTTGTTGTTCTGGGTGGCCGGAGGTCGGATGCCGAGACTGGCTGCGGCATGTTCTAGCGTAACGAGTGGGTTCACAGCTGTCTGTATGGTGTTTATGATGTCTCGTTGCATGAAGATATCCCAATACCGTTCTACTTTTGTTGTATCGTGCCGCCAGCCGGTGTCGTGGCCGATTTGAAGGTTAACGTTTGTGCGTGGGAGTGATGGTTTGACGGAGAAAGTTTCGGCGGAGTGTTGTTGAATGGATCCCCCTAGGTAATAAGGAACATCGTGATCACGATATACAGCTTAACGTCCAGTACGTACTCCCCGCGTACCGGTAGTGTGCTAGAGCAGACTTTCTGGGGCGATTTCTTGATCGACTAAACGTCTTCTGATTTGTCCTTCGTATGGTCCTACAATAAACCGAAAGCACGATGTCGTCGGTGGTGGAAGCTGTGCACATACTTCCGGACAAACCCGCGGCATCGCGAGAAGAAAATGAGGGAGAAAACGGAACACACTTGCTTGCTTGCTTTCCGGTTAGCGCTTGATGCTCAAGGTCTCACCTCCTGCTCCTTGCACTCAACCTCCAAAGGTGAACACGATTGTCGAACCTGCCGCCCGGCGGAGCCGCTCCGACAACCACCAGTCCGCGGAGGCAGCTATGCCGCCGAAGAAGAAATCGAGCCGCTCCCTCTCCAAGGACCCTCCCACGCGCCGCCAGCAAGCCTCGAAGAGCACGGCGCAAGCGGCTGGGGTGAGCTAGCTGACCTTTTTTTTTGTGCCGGTAGCTCAGAAACATGCGCTTGGCAAGAGCAGCGTAGGGCATGCGTCGTGTAACGATAGGGTTCGATAGGTGCGCCTCCCGGTGATTATGATGACGACGAGAGTCTATTTGAGTGTTTTTCGGCAGTGCTGGTATGCGGTTGAGGTTGATTTGCGCGCAGTATTGCCGGTTTGTCTGATACGGACATGTCACACTCTTCTGGTGTTTCGCGACCTTATCCTCGATGCTCGCCGCATGGCCCGGTGCCCACCTCACCTTCTTCTCGTACGGAGGGTCACCAACTGCTGAGTTGATGGCTGAAACAAAGATTGCCAATCGAGGGTGGGGGGTACGCGTATGCCTACCTACTCCTGATTCCTGGTCGCGTTGGGAACGGGATACGGGGGTGCCGATGGATTCTCATCTGAGTGTTATTGTAGGAAAAAACGGTTATGAGGCTGACGTGGAGATGTGTGGTGTGGCGTGCCACCGTGCCAAGTTGTGATTCTACAGTGTGTATCTCCGTGGAAGGTTAAGACGGCTCATCAAGAGGCCAATCGATCAAGTGCTAGCGTGTTCTCTGTGCAAACAAGACCGCTCACATGGCGTACATGCCCTCCGCCCACCGCCCTCCATTCTTCTCCTTACTTGTGCTGCCCCTATCGACTAACCCAATGGGAAGAGCCGCAAGAAGACTTTCTCCTTGTCTTCGAGGAAACGCAGAGACGGCGGCAGCGGAGGCGGTAGGCACGAAAAGAAGGACACTTCTTCTGCATCCTCGGCCCGGGCCTCCTCCAAGCCCGACGCCACCAGCAACAGCGGCAGCGGCAGCGGCAGCGGCAGCGGCAGCGGCAGTAGCAGCAGTCGCATCCCCGGCAGCAGGCGTGGCGCCGAGGAAGACCACCGCCGCGAGCAGCGCCGCCGCTCTTCCAGCGCTGGACGAGGAGGAGCAGGAGGAGCAGGAGGAGGAGGAGGCCCGGCTAGCGGCAGGAAGGGGAGCTCCAAGTCTAGGAGTAAGTCGCCCCGCCACCGCCCTCGCTCGCCGCGGCCTTCCAACAAGGAGTACGACCTCTGGACCGACAACACGCTCGTTGGTGACTCGGACTTCAGTTTCTTCTGAACGATACTCCTTCACACGTCCGGTGCGTAGGTGCCATCCGTGTACGAGGATTGGGCCGGGAATAGGGCCGGGAATAGGCGTCTGTTCCAACCCTCGCCGCGCCCGCCCCCCGCCCTTGGTGTGTCTGTTGGATGGGATGTCCTTGGACGGGGACTGCCCTGTGATCGGATGGCAAGGATGGACTCGGGGGCTGCGGAATGGATTGGAGCCAGCATTAGTTCTCGGCAGCGGGGGCATGAGGGAGAGAGGGGCCGGAACGAGCTGCTTACTCCCACAATCGAAAGAAAGAAGAAGAGTTGATCGCGCGACAAAAGAGAAAGCTGTTGACTTGTTTTGAACCTCTCTTCTCCATTCCCGCGAGAGGTACGACCAACCCGGATCGAAACAACCAACCAGAAGTGCATGCCGCTCGCCTTCAGTCAGTCTTCTCGTGCCTCCGAGGATGCCGTGCTCTCATTTGGGATTTTAGAGCAACGCCGGGCGTATTCTGCGCTTGTCCGTGCTTGCGGGGGCCGTCGGAGGAGAAATTCTTGTTTTCGGTATCACCGCTTGTGCATTTCGGGAGGAGGGGGGTGGGGGTGTGGGGGAGGTCGTGGTTGAAACGGTTGGCGACGACAAGGGTTTTAGCAGTGTCGTTGTTGTTGGCGATGTTGGCGATGTCGACGATGTGCGAAGAAGCCCCCGTGGTCGGCAAGCCGTTGCTCGGTGTGAAGCTCCTCTGGTCGATGCGGTAGAATATTAAACCAATAGCGGTAGGAGGCAAAGCGATGGAGCAACAACCCTGGGAGGCACACACGTCACTCGCGCAGCCAAACGCACTGCATCGTCTACCACACCACTTGCGAAAGGTCGTCAAGTCATCATCATGTTTCTCTCTCCTCCACTAGAATGTTTTGTGAATCTCGATGTAGGCGAGGCTAGACTATTCTACATGTGGTAGACCCTCGACATTGTTGCTTTTGCTGCTGTTCCTGTTGTTGCCGTTGTTGTTGGTCGTGGTGTTGGTAGCGATGCTTTGCTGCCGGTGGCCAGCTATCCTTTGATGTGAGGAGGAAGAAGGCGGGCGGGTACGTAGACATTTGGGTTTGGATGAGACTGAAGCGTTTTCGCCCCCTCGCCTCATCCATTTGTCCCGGCTTTGGGCCCAGCGTGGAGGTGAGAGTGGGGGAACAAACATGATGGCAAAATGCGGAGGTGAGGGGGCAGCAATGTGATTAATGATTGTGGAGCTGCGCGGAAAACCACGTAGGTGTTCAGCGGCCCTCGCCACTTCTCCGCCCATCCCAAAAGACCGGTGTGTGTGTGTGTGTAGATAAGGCTGGCCGGTCCAGAGTTTATCGTCCATCAGGCATGCATGCGTAGCTCCCGGGTTTGGGCCTTTGGTGGCTTGGCGCGACTCAATTGACCTTTTTGGTGCCGATCTTACGTGTAGAATCAGAGAGATTTGTGTACTTCCTGCTGTGACCGACTCGACAGGGTCATAGACCACATGAGTCACATCACCGTACATGCCGGCGACAAGATTTGATCACATGAAGGTCTCTGATATGCTCTACAGAGTTGACTTTTTCTGCCCAAGAAAACCAAATCCGTGGCGTTTCATCGCCTCCCTTTGCCTGTGATTCGGAGACATGCTCCGTGTACCCTCCCAAGAAGTCCGTCGAACTTTTCCAGGTTCGGTACCAGACAACATCATCAACGCTGTATTTCTCGAATGTTGTTCTATTCTGGACGAAAGCGAGATGTTTTTGGACCAAAAACGTCCGGGTCGCACCCAGGAGTAACGCGTTGAAACAGGATTTTTATTTCTAATCGCGAACCTTCCTTGGTGGCGCTTTGCGCAAACTTGCCCTTCGATTGTCGAAGCCAAACCTTGTGCACACCAAGCTATCAATGGCCATCGCTTTGGTTCATGTACAAGCAACCTAACCGAGATTCGCATTCCGACGTGCCTACTTCAGAAGGTTTCCTTGTTACCAACTGGATGAACCGCTGCGGCGAACAGCCCAGCTTCGACTTGACTCAAATATCGGAAGCGTCTGCCGACCTTCCGTCGGGTGTCTTCGAAATCAACCCCACCTTTTTAGACATGCCGCACAGGTTTCCACCGCACGTGTATTGTGTATGGCCCATACCTACATCACTGATGCGCCGGATATTTGACATCCTCCGAGCTTCATTTACCAGAAACTTTTAACTAGACGGCGTTTTTACTCCCCATCTCCGTGCGGTGCTCCAATATACCAGAACTAGAGAAGCGAGGGGGCATCAGCGGTTCAGCACAAATACTTTCTCGGGGGGCACGTCGGGGGGAGGTAACCACAACTCCCCTCACTAGCAATACTGGAGGAATACCACGACCGCCCGAACATCCGTGCTTGTGCCACCATGGAGCGCAACAAGTGACAACAACCATCCCGGCGTTCAATGGACATTCTTGTCTGATTTTCGAACGGCATAAAACTTGAGCAGCTTATTTTTGGCGATAACCTTAAGAGTCCAAACTAAGCGCAAAAGATCGCGATTCCGCCCTCCAAAACCAAAAGCAACGCCTGTCCAGGTATGTACGTGGTGCTTCGAACATGACCGCGGGGAATTGGGTACGCGTGGGGATGCGCCAAATACAAAACCCAACCAATTTGTGACGGCCAACGACTTCTCGAACAACGTGTCTACACAAAACGTGCGGGCGAAAACTAAAGGGGAACAGGACACACGTACGAAGGCAACGTATCCCGCACATTACAACCGCGGGAAAGTGGTAATTCAACGAAACGAAAGCTCCGAGAAACAAGCGACTCCTTTCTCCCCGTCCCCTGCTGAACGTAACGCGCGCGTGCCGTGCTACTACCGTGTTCCAGCGAAGTATGCACCGCGGCAACGTAAAACGCCGCAAACAACCCACTTCCAGTGGACAAGCAATGGCCGACGGGAGAGCAAAGCTAGGACAGCCACAGGAAGAACATAACGTCCTAGGCAGCATCCCTGGCTTGCAACGTAATGACATACAAAGGACACACACACATTTACCTGGGGGAATTCTAGGGTACACAAATGTCTTGCCCTCTCGTGAACGAACGTCATCTATCGCAGCACCAACGGTAGACGCACGAGAGGTGCAGAGCCTCTACAAACATATTTTATAACAAGAGTCCCA
>CACKRE030004798.1:190717-203762 GCA_902602495.3 Ectocarpus sp. CCAP 1310/34 | reverse complement strand
CCCCCCCCCCCCCCCCCCCCCCCCCCCTACCGCTACTGATAATTGTCAAAGGGCAGCACGACGTGCATCCTTCGTGTGCACGAGCGGCAAGGATAAGCACGTAGGGGGCGTGCCACCCGCACACGCTTTTCGCGCCGCTGCCCCTATTCACATTTTTGGGGGCAAAAGTTCATGCTCCACTTTCCACCCTGCGTTCAGACACTGTTCTTGGAAAGCATGTCACTATCCCTGGGAGATAACATGGCCGCAACCGCGCGGACACCGCACGCAGACAGCAAGCCAAAGAAAATGACCAACAACACCAAGACAAACACCAATACCAACGACAACATCCGCATCAGGAGCCACAAAAATCAATAACATCGCGAAACCTTGACACGAGTCAACCCTTGCAGGAGACCACGCAGCAAGAAAAATTGCAGAATTAAGAACAGCCAGATTGGAAGCATGCGCGCGGGGGGGGGAGGGGGGGGGGGGGCTCCGTGAGCAATTTTGGCGACTACGCCCGGACTACGCGTCCTCATCCATCACCGCCGCGCTTGGCGCCGTCAACGCGTAGAAGTCTCTGTGCGCCTTCCGCCGCTGAGCACGTCCGACGCGGACGCTGACGACCTGCGAGCGCAAGACAAGGGTAAAATACAAACCAGCATCGAGCGTGAGACACGCGTAATCCAAACTATCCAAAGCGATCAGACCCCGTCACATGTCGGAGAGCGAGTTGAAAATTTTTCTCCAAACAACAGGAGAAAATTGCCCATTGTGTCGCTTAAAGAGTAAAGAGGGGTGGGGCCAAGAGTCACCCACATTAGCAATGGAAGGGGGCCGTGAGCGAGAGAAAGAGGGCACGGGATCCACCCTATCGAAAAAGGTGGTTTACCGCGGCCATCGCGCAAAATAGCGATATACTGTATAGCTCAACAAGCGGGGGCGTGTTCGGTTCACGCTCGCACTGCTTCAATTGTCCCCCTGCAGCGCACTCTCACATTCTCGTGGGGTTCCCACCCAATCAATCGCAAAGCAACGGCGGCTTGATACAAAAAAAAAACGCTGTGGAAGTGGTGCCAAGAATATCGCGGTCGAAGGGTTGTTTCAACAATGGCAACACAGCGCGCGCTCGCATGTACACAAAAGTCAACGGAGAGTCCACGGGGTTTGCACTGATGCATCGACGACGACAAAACCAATAACATCAACCCAACCATAGCCGACACTCTTCTCCCGCCCCTGCAAGCAAGCCAAAACTCCTTCCAATCTCCCGCGAAAACCCCGATGCGGCCCCTTCCCTCCTCCCTCCCTCACCTCAGACTGCTCGCGTTAGACTCGCGGATGGCGTGCAAGTCCGCCTTCTCGAAAGCGGCGTTCGAAGGCCTGTCCGGCAACGGCGGCGGCATCGCCCCTCCCGGACTACCACCCCCCCCCCCCCNNNNCCCCTCCCGGACTCCCCCCCCCCCCCCCTCGGGCCAGGTCGGGGCTGGACTGCAGCTTCGCCAACAAGGCAGGCGTAGCTCGCTCCATAGAGACCGGTCGCGCTGGGAGAGGCGGCGGCGGTAAACGGCTGCCGGCGAGGAGCGGCGGCGGCGGCGGCGGCGGAGGGGGGGGCAAAACACAAGAACGAGGCGCTGTCTAATCGTATTCACGGAGTTGTTTCCGACTGCGCTGTGGACTCCTTGGCTTCCCCATACACGCGGTGACACGCGAACACCAACACATAATAGTCACTTGCTGCGCCTCGTGGGGATGTCCCCACCAATCATCCCAAGAATACAAGTCGCCCCGCGAGCTTTTCATCAAAAAGGTACAGGTTGCTAACCATAGCATGCTCTTCGCTGTCCTGTTTGCGATACATTCTCCGCCAAAAGGATTTGTCGTCAAAATGGCAAATAAGCCAAGATTTCTTCCCGGTGTCCCGTTTCCGTGCCTTTGTGAACAAACCAACCCACTGGGTTACGTGACACGCAACGGGCATGGAAGCACCAACGCGCACAACACCGTCCGTGCCCTGTTGATGCTCAACGGCGTCAAGAATAACCGCCTTTGAATTAAATAAAGTACAATTTTCCAAAATCAGCGAAGGCGGGGTTACAACCTACACCTCGAGCATCGATGATACGTTGTTGAGCTAGACGGACCGCACTGCCTTCCTCCAAGCTTGCCGCCCACACCACATCATCGGATACCTCACACAACAGGCGGCTCGGCTGCCGCGGTCAGGGGCATCGGGACACACTCACGCATCCCTTCTCCGCAATATACTCGGAGAAGGACCTAGAGAGCGTGCAGCACACACGTTACACATTAAACCTCGCAAAAAAAACAAACGTCAACGAATGCGTTAGAAAAACACGGTAGACCTCGCCAAGAAAAAACACACGTAGACTGCTGTACGGCAAAACCACTCACTGCGAGCCCCCCGTGGAGGCGAAGGTGGCCGCCATGCGCGCCTGCTTCGATCCCTTGAAGGTAGGCGACGGCGTGAACGACGTCATGAGCAGGGGGTTTCGCGCCTCCTTCTGAGGCGTGCTCGGGAGCGACTTCGCGGCCGGGTCCTTGCCGCCCTCCCCACCGCCCCCAGCCCCGGGCCCCCCGCCGCCGCCCCCCGCCGCAGCCTTCACGCCCTCCCCTCCCCCTTGGCCCCCCGCTGCCCCCGCCCCGCGAGAATCTACCATCGGCCCCCCGCCGGCGCTAACCGCGCTGCTGCTACTGCTAGCGCTTCCGGTCCGCCCCATCGCGGTTCTCCCGGGGGTCGAAACGTTCAGCTGTCCGCTACCCCACCCGCTGCTACCGCCGCCGCCGCCGCCGCCGCCGCCGCCGCCGCCGCCGCCCTTCTTTCGCGGCGAAGGGGACCCGATGACGGAACCCCCACCCCCTCCACCCGAGCTGACCCCGGCGCCCCCGCTGCGGCTACTAGTCTGGCGGTGCAGGGACGGCGACGCCGGGACGCCGCTGCCGAACGCCATGCTGCCGGTGCTGTGGAACACGCCGTTGTGGAGTGCGGCGCGATTGGGGGAGGACGGGCCTCCGCCGCCGCCGCCGCCCCCGCCCCCGCCCCCCGCGCCACCCCCGCCGCTGGGGGCGTTTCTCTCCCGCCGGCTGGTTTCCTTGCGGGTCTCCTTGCGGTGCTGCCACTGCATGTCGGACTCCTCGATCGTCCTGAGGTACTCGCGCCCGTTGAACCTGCGCCCACCATTGTCCGTTGTTTGGTCGAGGTACAAAGCGGTGTTTGTTTCTGTCAGAGGGAGACAGGTGGTACGCTAGAACAAGCAGCCAGCTCCCGAGCGGAAACGGATGGCCGCCTTCTGGCAGTTCTCGACGCCGGACCATTGCTGAATTTCATGCTTGGTTCCTGGCGAACAAGCATCCTCCTGCCCGTCCCGTTTCAGTCGCAACACCTGCCCGTGTCAGGCTGATGCTTCTTCGCATCGGGTAACGTGCGTCTTGGCGATGCTATGGAGGAGTCGTCAGGAGCTAGAAAAAACTGCTGTTTCCTACAACAGGCTTCGGGAACACATCGAATGCAAGGGTATAAAAAAAACTTACAGCGATGGAGGTTGTGGCGGTAGCGGGTTGTATCTACTACGCCATGTTGATACTTCAAGTACGGGTCGCCTCAAAAGCAGTGGTGCGACAACAACTTCGACAACTGCTGTGGACAACAAAAAAAAAACTCGGCGGAATCGAAACTCACCGGAACGGGAACCCTTCCTCGTTCTGCCAGGCGCTAAGCTCCCTCCTCAAGAGAGTGGTCAGGTTAGGTAGTTTCTTGAGCTCCTTGTTGATGCCATCGATCACCTTGGCCTTCCAGGGAGTAAGAGGTAAGGTGAGGGCAAGCAGCTTGTACAGCCGGATATAACACCACAACACACAATATTATGGGATGGCATGGAGCAAACAAGCAAACACGACCACGCGACAAGGCGAAAAGCGTCATGTGTGATGCCGAACGAGCGACTACCTTCGGCACTAAGCACAACGGAGGCAAACAAACCCATCCCGAAAGGACGCGCCAACGGGACCTTGTGTTATACGGCGGTGCATGCAAGATAGGACACCACGGTTGTGTCGGCTCTACCACAGGAGTACAAGCAGCAAAGCACATCTTACTGTACTGCCTTACGCATTGCTCGAAATTCGACAGCACCCCAACCACATCTTGACTGCGAACAGGCAATCCACGCTGGCAAACGGCTGAGCAAGGTTCTGGCCTCCTCGGTTTCGACCGATCCACCATCCCACTGCTTACCGTTCGTACCTGTGAAAGAACTCCCGAGCTGCCCCTGGCGCGATAGTCCAGCTTGAACGAGTCCGCGAGCTCCCGTTTCTGCCACGCGAGCACGACACACGCACAAACACACACGACGCATTCATGGCCAAAATAAATCAATTCGTGCAGAATGCGTCCTGTGTTTGCCAACTGATCGACGCCGGTTGTGGACCAAAATCCGAGCCAATAGTACCTAACACCCACGGAACGGCAAGCCTCCTTCGAGGCCCGGGGCAGGGGGTGATGGTGTTGACCATGATCATCTGTTCGGGCTGACTGACCCCATCCCCCCTCCGATCGTAACACTCGGTCCCTTCCCTTCCCTTCCCTTCCCTTCCCTTCCCTTCCCTTCCCTTCTCTTCGAAAGGGGTGCGTCTTGTGATGTGGGACAACCCTCAACAAAGCTCAACCCCCCTGGGTGGCCTGGCATGATACCATCACCGTCGGGGTCCGCCACCCCACCTCTCTCTCTCAGTCTCAGTCTCTGTTTCTGTCTGTCTCTCTCGCACCCTACCTCTCTCTCTTCCGTACAAGTACAGCAGCGTTCTATGTTCTACCACGCCCCCGCTCCCGGAGACGCGTGGCCAATGCCCTAACCGCTAAGGGGCGCAAACCAAGAGTGCAGCCCCGTCCCCTCGCTTGTTGCCCGCGTCCCCCCACCTGCACGAGCTCTTCGCGCTTCTTGACCTTCTCCACGATGGGAGCCGCTCGGTCACCCATGGCCCTGAGGTCCTTGACGAACTGCTCGTGCCCCTCGAGCAGGTCTTCCGTCCACAGGCCCTGCGGCACGTGCAAATCTCGGGCACTCTCTCCGAGCACCTCTTCCGCTTTCGCGCCAACGACCTTTTTGGCACCAGTGATCGGAGGTGAGGAGGGAAGNGGGGGGGGGGGGGGGTGACGATGAGGGTGAGGTCAGAGAGCCAAACACGAACGAACTTGGACAGCGGCACATGGTGCAAAACCCCTCAAGAAATGGTCGCTAAGTGGAGATCGACCGAAAAAAGCAGCACAGCACCAACTGTCCACGTACCCCCATGGTCGTGCTTTCCTATGTGCATCGTGTCGTATCTGTGCAGTCCCACCGAGCCTCTTATAACATGGACAACGCCATATCAACCGGGATGAACGGATTGGTGCTGCAAAACAAACTGCACACGAGAACCAACACGCCAAAAAAACAACGGTACTGAAGAACTGGTTGGTTAGGTCAACGCGCAGCAGCAGTTTGCCCTCCACCAAAAAAAACACTATGCGTGTATCTGAACTGGTGCCAACTAGGTGCACAGAGACGCTCACCCTGTTGTTCCCTACCGATCCAGTGACGAACCTACTACCACACGCGTGTAGCTCCTTTCGCAGGGCTCACACTCACCTCTAGCAAATCCGATATCTCCTCCCTCGCGGCCTTAAGCATGTCCGTAAGCTTTTCGGCCTTGAGCTTCCTCAGCCGAGCGAGCTCCGACTCCAGCTCATCCATGTCGGAGTGCGTTATCCCCTTCGTTGCAGCCAGGTGCTCCTGGCACGACAAGTCGACAACGTCCGCTTGGAATGAATGATGGGAGGAGAGAGCGACAGCGTGGCTGAAGGCAGGCAGGTAGGCCGCCGTCAACGTGCCCTTGGAGTGTGAGGAGAGAAGAGACTCCAACGTCCACCACGAGAAAACGAAAGACAAACCCCCAAAGCCTTCAAGCAACGAACCAGAGACTAAATACCGCCCCCCGTGGCCGGTACGCGAGGCCCGGCGGCGCTTCGTTCTTGTCAAGGCCACCACTGTTGCGGACGCCAGAACAAAGAAACTACGAATAGCTTTTCCACCATCACCAATTGCAACACAGCAGTCTCATTTTCGTTACTTTTTTTTTGTCGTTGCTCATGATTTTCTGATGCCACTGGTTAGAACCCGGGAAGCACGTGACCGACACACGACCGCCCCCGAGTGTTCGGCGTCATCCCGTACTCAAGCTGCTTGTCGCTGCCGCAGTCACAAAAGACAGCGGCATGCGCAGCGGCAGGCACAAGGCAAGGCCAACAAGTAGCACCCTACCCGGACGATTTCGGGGTAGCCAGCCGCAGGCAACAGAGTGACAGGGGGGGGGGGGCACGATGGAGGCACCGAACAAGCCAATCGTTGGGCGCCGCTACCCCGACAGACCCGAGCACATTTCCCGCGACTGGTCATGTATCACCCAAGCCCCCGTCGAGGCCACAGGTGCAGGCTGCACCACCCAACACCAACGCGCCGTACCACAACATACCTGGCGGGTCCGCTCCGGCACGCTCAGCTTCTCCCACAGGCTCTCAATCTGTAGCCTGTGTTCCTTTTTCCGCTGCGTGTGCAGCTCGCGATCCTCCTGTCGGGAAAAAGAAAAAAGTCAGTCATGGCGGGCGCCAGGTTCAGGAGGAAAAATAGGACCGACTTCGGCGGCGGAGGGATGAAAATACAGGGGCCCCGTCCGAATTACCGCACTCAAGCCAGCCTCAACGGCGACAGTCGGTAGCTTCAGCAGCTCTGGACAATCAATCTTCCTGAGCGCAAGCCAGTGCCCCCAAGACGGGAGGCGGACAAACGAGCTTACGATAGTTTCGAGGCACAGAAATCGAGACGGGCCTCCTCCTCTTCCTCCTCCTCACCAAAACAGTAGTCGCCCAGGCCACAAAATAGGAGACACAACAAGCGTGCACTAAGCAGTCGTCCCTCCCCACGCCGTCCTCTGCTTTCCACACCGGGCACACGAAAATCTCCCCGCAAAGAAAGGCGTCCACCAAAGAGCATTGCACGCGCATGGCCGCACGGAAGAACAAAGCCAGCCAGCATCACCGACCCAAGTGGGAGGACTTGGGACAGACTCAATCACGCAGGTGTTCCTTCAACAGCCGGTTCTGCTGGAAAAACTTGGAACTTATCCCCTTTCTCGAAGCGTCATTATTGCAGTGCGTCAACAAACCATGTCCCAAACCATTACTTGCAAGGCCGCGCACACTTGAGGAACACACGTATATAACGATGCTGATAAAAAAGGGGAAAGACGGTGCCAATTCACGAACCACCACCACATTCGAGTTTCCCCCCCACTGTTGTAACCGACCATCCTTCCGACAACACACATCCAGCCCGCAGACAGTCAGCACTCACCCGCATGTCCTCCCGAAGCTTCTTGAGCCTGTGCACGTTGAACACGCTCAGCCCGACGCTCGTCTGCGTCTGTGCCTCCGTCCTAAGAGCCGGCTTGTCCACCGGGCAGGACGGATCCAACGACATCAACATCTTGAAAAAAAAAACACACACACACACAAACGAAAACGACAAAGCGATCAAGGGTGCATGTAAAGCTGTTGTAGAGCGAGGGTGCCGCCACATGAACACTGGGGACAGGACAGCCGAGCCTGGAAATACCCATGCACAACCTCAACCTGTTGCCACCATTTTCCGTTGCTGCGATTCGGTGAGGCCTCTTTCTTCGGAAACCCCAACGGCAGGTCTGGGACGCGTTTGTACCATTGAATAGCACGGCTGTGAGATTGGGTTGATAATCGTTCGAGGAGATGTTCTTGTTGACCAAGAGTGCACCTGCAGGCTAATCAGCGACCACATTTTTTCCAGCTTGTGCGCATCAGCAACCCGTCATCAGTGTCGGTGGATACTTTCGTAACCGAAGCCGGAGCGAGACAACCGAAGCCCATTGCCTCCCGTGAAGGGAAAGTGAACCCATCCACAATCGATCCATGTCCTTCAGCGGCCACCGCCCCAGACCGAAGAAGAACATCAACCCAATAGATGAAGGTCACGACACCAGGTTCCGAGTATTTGAGCAGCACGTGGCGGTGGTGTCATTCACCCATCCACATTTATTGTTGGCCATGAGAACCGCTCCTTCCTACCACTGCCGGCCACAAGACAAGACGACACAAGACGTGTGTGGAGTGCGGAAGCCGTCCGTCGATGCAACGTCGTGCACAGCGGAAATAGCCGTGTGGTAAGTCGCCTAGCGCCAGTGACTGTCCCTCTTTTTTCTCTGCTGCTGTTGCTGCTGCTGCTGCTGCTGCTGCTGCTTCATTTCGATTCCCCTTTTTGCTGGTTTGTAAAGCAGTGCGCGTCGCAACACGCAAGCCTACAGACAGCAGTGCCGTCTACACCATCCACCATCGGTATCTGGCTACTGCAGAACACATGCAGTCGCACTTTCGGCACTGCTTCTGAAGTACTGGTATGCTGTTTTCGACAACAACCCTCGAGAACTATGCGACGAAGCTTCAAATGTTTTGGTGATTCGTTCTTTGCGGAACGCTGCAAACTCGTCGTTTGCCGCGCACACCCGAGCTCGCCAGGCGTCTGTGGCACGCGCGCTCGCCGCAAGAATTCGCGGTGACTGACAATCTCTATTGCCCTGGAGCGTGTTCCGTGAAGGGCAAGCTCGGCGAAACAATCCAATGCCGAACCCCATCAAAAACAACAAAAGAGAACAAGCCCATACAACGCGTGCTCGGTTCAGAAAACGTCCATGTTTCCCGCGGGAACAACAACCGAAAGTCCGTGCATGCCCGGTTCAAAAACTGCTCATATTTCCCGCGGGAACCTACCGACACATTCATTCATAACAGGGACACACACACACACAGCACACAAAAACCTGCTCGCACACCTTGTTCTGAAGGGGGTTCTCCACCGGCGGCCCTAGCTCCCGGAATAGCTTCTGACAGTCCACCACGAGGCCGACCATCTCGGCCGCCCTCTCCAGCTTCAGTACGCGCAGCGTCGCCAGGCGGCCCCTGAGCTTCTCCAGCCGCTCCTCCGAGAGCTCCCACCCCTCTTTCTCGGCCCACTCCGGCCCTCCGGACTCCTCGAACTCTCCGTCCTAAGCGAAAAAAACATGCACGGACGGAAGCAAGGAACTCGGTAAAAAAGTGAGAGAGGGCGGGGGCGCGGAGGCAGTAACAAAAGGCAGAGAGGGAGGAAACGCGGACAGGATATTCTAGCTGCTGCGCACAAAACATAGACCGAGACTGACAGCCACGATGATACACACCCGCCAGAGCGGGATGTGGTCTGCAAATGCAGGGGGGGGGAGAGTGGTCGGTCTCCCCGTGGCTCGCCACCGGACTCCACCAGGCGCATTTTTTTTAATTTTCGCATCACCAGGATTCCAAAGGGATGCCAGGAGCTGCTTCCAGAGAAAGATAGATACCTGCAGTACTCTCCCTCTCTTCGCGAGAAGCAAACTCTCAAAAAAATGACGGACGCGCGCGCCGCATTTCCAAAGGACACCCCCGTAGCCAAGCAAGCGCCCCAAGCCTACATCAGTAGCTATGTCTTGCCTCCGGTTTTCGGTCCATGTTCTCGTTGATGGTTTCCATCTCCTTGACGATGCTTTCGACGGCCCGTCCACGGTCTGCTTGCTGCGTCCTCAAGCTGTCCAGCGTCGTTTCCAGGTTCACCAGCCGGTCGAAGTGGGTGTCCAGCTATTGTGATGGGGATAAGTTGGAAAGAAAAAACATGGATACATGCATGCGACGGACGGGACGGATAAAGACGGATAAAGACGTAGGGTATGGCCACATGTTAATTCGGTTATCGGCGCCAGTACTTAGGGAGAGAGCAGTTCGTCCTTCACAGGGGTGAGTGGGGAAGGGGTAAGTAGCATCGCGAGCTTGGAGGTCGGCGCAAGGCACACCGCTACCATTGGGCCAGCATGCCTTACAGATGGCGTCGGAGTGGAGTCTCACAAGCGCGTATCGAAGGGTTCCATCTCGTTTGGTCCTGCCTGCACGTAGTCAGGACACTCAGCACCACTCCTCTCTAACACAAACATACACCGGACAGGCTCGGTAATCCAGGAAAACAGCCTCGACAAACAAGTCGTCGCAAAGAGAGGTGAGCTACAACAAGCAGTCAGCCAAGTTTCTTACCACTTGGTTGCAGTAGAAGAATGTTTCTGTCGGCTCCCCCTCGGCGGGGGTGGGAATGCCGAGCTTGCGGCTGAGCTCGATGATGTCATCCTGCCACCAAACCGCAACATGCGACAAAGAACATCCCATCGCCCAGGCATGTCCATCGGGAGGGATCAGGGTCATCGTTGTTGCCGAAGCAAGCACCAGGACATGAAAAGGGGGGGTGTATAAGTGGAGACGCGCACGCGCGGGGGGACAGGGAAGAGACAAGTGTTGCGCCTGAGCGAGGGTACAACAGGCGCATCGCGCAAGCGCAACCACACATTGAGTTTCGCGCTATTCCCCAGTCCAACTCGCACCTTTCGTGGCCAGAATACCAAGTTGCCGTATTCACACGTGACCATCTGCCGTTTCCAACACTGCCTCTGGAAGCAGCTGTGGACGAATAAGGGGCTGACCCCCCAACCACCCTTAATCAATGGACTGCATTGTCACACGCTCCTCTGTACAACCCACACAGCTCTTTCATACGCACATATCGCCAAAACTTTCTACACATCGCCAGAACTTCCTAGCAGAACCCCAAGGAGGCTTCATAGGCAGACAGACCTAGGAGGCACCGCTGGCAGGAAAAAAGCAGGTTGGCTGAAAGCGCATAGAGTGGCGAGACCAATCACCCTCACCTTGGCCTGCTGGATGTTCGCCAGGATTGTGTCCCTCTCTTCCTTCTCCTGCCTCACGCACGCCTCGCAGGCCCCCCTCACAGCCGACAGCACCTCGTTCACCACCCGCGTTCTTGCCCCCTCCGCGTCGTGGGCCCCAACCTGCCACACGTACGCACAGCGGCACAATGGAAGTCAAGACCTCCCTGACTGTTCGCCCGCCAGGAACGCGCATCCTTCCACAGAGTACAGCAGTCCAGTAATGCAAGAACGTCTACATAGCACACGAGCTTTAACGACGAGCATCGTTAGTCATGATAGCGCATGCTAGAAGGAGCACCTTCAACGTCAGGAGCGCTGTGTTGGCTCAACACAGCTTGAGTCCCAACGCCAACTCGAAAAGGAGGGGTACGCGCCATCAGTCGGTCGTTAGGAACGCTGTCCTCTCATTCAACTGCTGTATCAGTTAACATCCATAAAAATCAGCTGTCTGTGCCATTACGCCGCAGCAACATCGTAAAGGTTGCTGCGTTCCTTCCTTCGTCCAAAACATGAACTTTATGTTGAGACGATCACCTCAGACAAGATGGTTTCGAGCTCTGCGGCTGATCGCATCGTAAGCTTGAGCACTTCCCTGGCGAAGAAATCCGGCAGGTCGCCCGCCGGCGTGAGAGCGCCCGATCTTTGGCTGATGGAAGATGCTCGCCCGTTCGTTGTTTCGCTCTCCTCCTGGAAGCATGCATGCAGAGAGATGTAAAATATACGCGCGAGAATCCCGAGTACTTAGGACGGCAGGCAACCTGGGTCGGCTCTGGTCCCAAAACTCAGGCAAGTGGGTGAGTAGCGTCTACGGCTACTGGCGTTCTTTTCCAGGGGTGAGCAGCGCCGCACAGTGTGTTAAGAGACCAAAGAATGCCGGTATTCAAGTGCTTCTATATGTTCATGTTCTGCCCGCCTGGGTTGCAGACGTTGAATTTCGGAATCTACACGCCTCGGACGCGATGACAAGCCGGAAGCACACGGGACGTCCCCGCGGTACACGGCGCCTACCTGCAGCAGCGCGGGCTGGCCCAGATGTAATGTAAGGATGTGCATTTTTGAGTACCGTGACTTCACATGCTGCCCTAAATGATACGCATATGAAGCGTACGTATAGTAGGCTACCTGTTTGCCGCGAGGGTCCAAAGGCCGTTCGATAAGCAATCAATTCTGTGGCAAACTGCCCATCTACATAGGACACCCCACCATGTAAGCACTACTGCTGTAGAAGACTGACATCATGGTAACAACAGCTGCTGTTTTCCATGGGCGGTGTGACACATGAAATGATTCGAGGCAAGCAAGATCAGCATGACGGGCTGGCTGGCTGACCACAGGCTTACAATCATACTTGCGACGCCCACTTGTAAGCAACAGCAGCAGCAGAGAACAGGCGGTCAGTTTCAGGTGCGAAACAGAACGTGCAGCAACAATACCACTGCTGTACCATCTCCCCCTTGTCTAGTACAAACACGCATGGCAGTACGCAGCAGTAGCAGTATGCATGGCACCACTGCACCGAGTACGATAGTCGTTGGCCAAGCCACCGACCGTGTATATTCCACCTTGCAATGCACTCTCTGAGCTCGAGTCGGGTTTCTCCATTCCCTCTGTTCGATCAGCCTACCCGTGTTTGTCGTATCTCTCTGCTAATGCCACCTCTCTCTCCCTTAGAAGGGGGCAGCATCCAGACAACAAACGCCATTGAGGATCTCCCCTCCCTTTCACACCAATCCAATCACTTCCGGCGCGACCGCTTTCTTTGGACGCCCCGCGCGTACCTCAAGCCACTGCCGGCACCCTGAGAGCTTTCCAGGCATCCAACCCGAAAGACGTTGTTGTTGCTGTGGCCCGTCTCCGAAACCATCACCACCCACCGCCACCGCCCCACCACTTGCGCCCATGGATTCGAATTTCGCCCCAGTCGATGTCACGGCGGAGTAGGATCCTACTCTGCTTTGGCCGATGCTCGTCGTGGTGCTGTTGCTGTTGCTGTTGCTGTTCCGGGAGAAGGCTCTCTGCGGGCGAGCAAAGCTTATCCGGTCCATGACTCACTTGCTTGTCGGTGGGCGGACTGCAAACAACAATAAAATGCTCGAGTTGTTGATGTCGTTGTTGTTGCCGTTTACGATTTCGAGCACAAATATAGCGCGAGAGACCTTCCCCCCCACCCAAAAGAGCCCCGCCTCTCTTGCTG
>CACKRE030004798.1:174980-190570 GCA_902602495.3 Ectocarpus sp. CCAP 1310/34 | reverse complement strand
CCCCCCCCCCGCCGTATCTCGCACGTATCAGCAGCTTCCTCCCACAGAATGGCCTCGATAGTTGTAGCAGCGAGAGGCGGAAAGGATTGTTGGGGTCATGGGACAGAGACCCGCCAGGGTACTACGGGGGGTTTCGCAATGGCTGACCCCTGCCTGCTGGAGCTCGCTGCCGGCAGCGGGACCCTCGTTCGTCTCTGTCCATCTATCTCTCGCGCGAACCTCTTATCAAAAGCAAAAAAAATATATACACCTCCCCCGGAAAAAGGAGTACAGCACGATTGTGAGCACTCAAACAAACATCCAGGACAGCACAGCCCCCGCTCTGTGGAGAGTTTCCCTTCTTGGCAAGGGATCACAGCGCTAGAAGTTTTAGGTTTACTCTCGCTAAGGAGAGCGAGGGGAGCAGAGAGTAAAAGACTGGTGTTATCTGAGCGCGCCCGTTTGTTGCGAACGAACAAAAATCCAGCATGCATCCGTTGCATTCGAAGCCTGCTGCTGCCGCGGGAGGAGCGGAGGATGCTGCGCAAAACTGGCCGGGGTGCTTCCGGCACGTGGCGCGGTGCCGCCGACTCAACAAGGAAGAGGTGGTGCTTATCCTTTCCGATCCCCTCAAGTTCGGTCTCGTGCGGACCGAGGTGTTGCCGGCAGAGGGCATCGCGAACGGCACCGTGTACCTGTGCTCCAAGGTGGGTGTCGAAGCTGTGCTGAGCGACCTCTTTCCCCCACGACAACTGCGAAAATGCAGCTAATTTGCTAATTCGCTCTCGGAAAAGGATGTGTGTGTAGGCGCACACAGCTGAAAGGTTGAGCCCTTGAATCTACTCTCTCCGACTGCTCGGTGGAATCGTGCGCGATCTTTGTGCATCGTGGGGCGTGGGCTTTGCAACAGCCGTTTTTTTTGGCAGGCTGCCCCCCCACACCTCCGAAATGTACAACGAGTGTTTTTTGCTGCGGCGGAGCGGTTCGTTTATGTGTTATGTTTTTTTGAACTGCGAAAACAGCCAAAATGAGAGTAGGACATTGTAGAGGCAGATAGATCCTCTTTTTTCGTGGTGCAGCAGGGTCCGCATGTTTGAGATGGTGATCGAAGAGGTCTTGAGAGTTTTTCTCTTCATAGAGGGCCGCGAACTGCTGTCTCTCCCCCCTAACCCTAAAGAGCTTTTAGTCGTGGTAGGGAAGGTGGTCGGGGTTGGCTGGCCATGATGCCTTGCACCTCTCGTCCGTCCGCCCCCCCCGCCGGCCCTGGCTTTGAAAATTCTATCACACGCAGAGAAACACGTCACACCCAAAGTAAAAGTTTCCCCTTCATTTTTCGAATTCCTACAAAAACAACAACACCGTCCCTTCCTCGTGGCCGGGATCGCGTGGTTTGGGCTCTCTCGCTCCGCCAGCCCCCTGCCGATTCGTCCTTTTTCTCTCACCACTCCCGATTCCTATCGGCCTCCTATCGGCCTCCCCGTCTCTCTCATTCCCCTGGCCCCTTCGTGCGATAAGAAATCGCGCCAGATTATACGAGAGCTTTGTTTGACTTGCCGATAATCTTTTCACGTGGGGTGTTTTTTTCTGCCGCGGGTAATCCTCTCTCTCCTCCAGACTCGCTTGCTCTCTGAGCCTCTCCGCCCACAACCAAAGGCTAAATAGCTAAATAATCTTTCTTCGCTTTCCGCGGCAATTGTTTTTGTTTTGTTTACTTGCTGCTTCTGGGATTTTGGACGCTCGAAAAGGACCGGGTTCGAGTGCTCAAGCATGACGGAATCGACTACGTCAAGCGCAACGCAGCGCAAGGCTCCAACCGGGTGAGTGCTGCAAACCCGATGATCGCGGTTTCATGTTAACACGCCGGGCGATTATGCTCCAAAGAACCTCCGCGCAGAAGTCAATCCTACAACGTATGCTCGTGTGTATTTCTTTCGCTGTGTCCACGGCTCTACACCTGGCTGGCTCTCTGGGGACCTCCTCTCTTGTTTATATAGGAATTTACGGATTGTCTCGCCCTAACAACGCAACAACAACAACAACAACAACTAGGGGTGTGGGGGTAAGTAACTAAATAGGGATTGGATAGAGGGGCAAGTCAGATGTATATTCCACACTTCAAACCAGACATCAGGGATCAATGGATGATGAATAGTGGTTGAACAACAGAGGCCAACCTATATGTATGAAAACAATCTGATGGGCTAGATATTTAGTTATTTTGCTCCCTCTGGTTGGATTGCGCACCCACCCTCACCCGTGGATCCAACTTTTCCTGACTTCGCGACCCAGCAGACGGCCGTGTCATGCTATGCGTATGTATGCACAGAGTTATGCATATTTGCCTGGAAAATAGAGTCGTTTGGCTCTCAGAGATTATGCGAGACCACGCCGGCTCTTTTTCTCCCCTTTTTCTTTGTGCCGATCTCGACATTTTCGACCACTTTGGAACATCTACCCTGAACGATATTAGACCAGATGGCCTGCTGTAAGGGGTAGACGTGCCTGGAGAGTATCTGAGGATGTCGGACTCCACTTGGAGGGAGCGGGGTGTCTTGAAGCCGAAAGAATACGAGCAGTTTTTGACATGAGTTTGGAAGTTTCGTTTGGATGGTGTGATGGGGCGGCGCGGCCGGCGAGAAACACCGTCTGCAAGTAAAGTCCGCTTTAGGTCCAGTTTTCGTGTAAGCAGGACTCACGTTAAGAAAAATTATCTGCTGCTTCCGGTGCTACATCGTTCGACTGCAGCCGCGACTCTTCGTGTCGCGTTGGAAAGTATTCTTGTGCGGCGTTGGGCCTTATCAGCCCGGTTGTGCTTGATGCTGTACCTCACATGCATGTGCACGACCCCGACCGCAGGATTGGTGCACAGAAGTGCACAGCAGTGCGCAGTACTTGCGCACCGCCAAGGAAACGCGGTGGTTGGCCCTCTCTCCCTCTCTTCTCTCAGTTTCCCGCAACACAGCAATTGGAACCCTTATTCTTGTAGACGCAGCTGGCTTGGCCCCGAAACCAACCACATCGACGTCGGAGAGAGGCGGGGCGTCATCCGCAAGCTGCAATCACACGCTCGACCGCTGGTGGTCACGTTTCGGACTCGTTGAGCGGTAGGAGATTAAATATAGCCTTGTGTGGCAGGTTCTGCTGCCATCCCACCTGCATGTACATTTCCCTCTGGTTGTTTTGTCCTCTCCTCAACTTGTCAAGACCAGGAAAGAATGCCCTTGTTGTTGGAAGCATCCGCGAGGATGGCTCCTACTGCCCGCGTCCATGTCCGGAAAAGTGATCCACGGCGCGCACAAACAACCTCCCCGCAAAGAGCAACGGAACACCTTGCTAAAATACTGCTCTCTTGAGCTCCGAATCTCATTCAGCGTTCGTCCCGTTTGGCGGGTTTGGAGAGGGATTTTCGGAAGGCATTTGTTCCGTAGGGTAGCCCCCGTGTGCACGCGCATTTGTCGTGAGGTGTGAAGGCTGCGACAGAGACAAAAGCGATTGTATTTACATACGGGGTGCGGAAATCCACGTCATTTCTTGTGTTTTTTTTTTAGCTGGGTGGCATATATTTATATTTTTCTCTGGTGCCTGGTTCCGTCGCTCGTCCGTCAAATCAAGACTCTTCTTATCGCAAGTGATGTTGCATTCTCGCGATAGTACGTGCGTACCATCCTATCGCCACGTGGAAGCAGCGTTGAGGTGACTTGTTGTTCTGTTCTGGTACCGCATGTCCGGGTAGTTGAAGGGGAGTCCCTTTTCTCGCAAGGACGGCTGGTCGATTTTGGCGCATGTATAACCATTGTGGTGTTTTTTGTACATGTAGATACCCCCGATCTCTTCCCCCTTAGGCTTGCAACCCAAGCGGGGCCTCTCTCTTGAGCCTTACTACCAGGACCGCACAGCTCCTACAGAAGCATACGTCGTGTCGATTCACATGCGGCCCAACTCAAAATTACTCCATAACATGCTTCCCGACCTTGATGCCCTCTTTTCTTTGCCCCTGCGGCCCGCCCTCCCGTCCCCGTCTCTGCCAGATCCGTGAAGACGTCGTGAAAATGAAAGTGAACGGGCGTCACGCCGTTAACTCGTACTCTTCCCGCGGATCCGGCTCCGCCTGCTTCTGGAGACGCCGCTACGCGCTGGAGCCGCCGTCCGTGCCTGGCCCCGGCGGCGGCCGGAGCCACCAGACGGTGACCTGGGGGGACCAGCTCGTCCACTACCTCGACGACGAGGAGGCGCGAGGCTTCGCGCGGCGCAGCCCGTTCGGGGCCGCCGGCGTGGCGCGTCCGCTGACGAGCGAGGAGTGCTGGCGAGGTCGTGGCGCCCAGCTTCCCCCGGACGGGAACCTGTTCCTGCCGGCCTCGCGCCGGGAGAGTCGAAGGGAGGACCTCGCGGCCGCCGCTGCGGCGGCGGCGAGGGCTGCGGCCGCGGCCGCCGTCGCCACCGTGTCGGCGGCGGCTGTTCCCACTTCTACCTCGGTTTCCGCTCCCCCGTCAGCCGCGGACAAGCAACGGCAACGGCAGCAGCAGCAGCAGCAGCAGCGGCAACAGCAACAGCAACAGCAACAGCAACAACAACAACAGCAGCAGCAGCAGCAGCAGCAGCAGCAGCAGCAGCAGCAAACGCAGAAACAGTTGCCGCCGTCGTCTTCGTCTTGTTCGCCTCCGCGCACCCCGTCCGCCGGGATCAAGCAAGAAGGAAGCTCGCACTTCGCTCGCGGAGTTCTGGGCGGCGGCGGTGGCGCGGGGGGTTGGGTAGGCAAGGTGCTGCCCGGCGCGCGCGGCGGCGGCGGCGGCGGCGGCGGCAGCGGCAGCGGTGACGGCAGATACGGAGGCGGGGCCGGCGGCGGCGCGGGCGGCCCGGCCGATGTCCGAGCGGCGGCCTTGCGCAACAACGTGTGGGTGGGCACGAGCGGTGGTGACATGTACACGATGAACGTGAACGGAAGCAGCCGGAAAGGTCCTGGGAGGGGAGGGAGAGGACGGGAGGCGACGGAAGGCATTTCTCCGATGAGATCGGACATGTCCTCTCCGCAAACGCCGCGGGGAGAACCAGAACCCGCGTCGGGACTTCCTCTCTGGGACCCTAAAAAGATGGCCGGGGCGCAACAGCAGCAACAGCAGGCTGCGGCGTGCCTGAACCCTACCGCGTTCGGGGACGACGAAATGGTCGGGCTTGGTGAGACATGTTGTAAATGTTTCGTGACTCATGTGTCCGGCGGAGGGATTCATCGGGATAGGTATGACCCGCCCTGTGCGTTAATGTCCTGGGTGCTTGCGTCACAGGATGCCAGGTGTTTCTGCTGTTTGTACGGCTTGGTTTTATACTGCTTTGCGTTACGGCAGTGCCAGCTCCCAAAGGGTTGAAGTTTTCTATGTCGATTGTTGTTTAGCACTGCCCGGGGACAACTTCAAAGCACCACCTGCGGCAGAATCCTTGCGCGCACAGCCGAACGGAAACCCCTGCCCCCCTCCCTCCGCCGTTGTACGGTTTCACCAGAGTTTGAGGGCCTTGGTGCAGGGGACACGAACCCGGGCGCCAACGGGTCCAACACCGACGAGGATATGCACGACCTCTTCCGCTCCTTCCTGGTGGACGGCGAAGACCTCCTGACGGTCTCTTCCCAGGGCAACCACTCGAGCGGTAGCCAGTCGTCGAGCGTGCACCCGGAGCTCACCCCGCCGTCCGGCTTCCTCCTGAGAGTGGGCAGCGGGGGCGGCGGCGGCGGCGGCGGCGGCGGGAGCGCTCTCGGCAGCGGGAGCAGCAGCGGCAGCAGGTTCGGAGGGATAGGAGGAGGAGGAGGGTACGACGCGAACGGGAGCTTGGGGGGGATGAGGCGGCGCGCGAACACCTCGCCCGAATGCGATGACAAGGTTACCGGCCCGATTCCTTCTTCTACTCAGGTGCGCCGCCGTAGTCTGCGGCCGGGGGGCTGGCTGTTTTTGCTGTTGTGCGGGTGTGTGGGTGTGTTTCCCTTGACGGAGTAGTCGACGGGGTCAGGCAGCTTTCGACCGTCCTTTCGTTGCCGTTGCGGAGCTATTTTTTCCACATGCTCTCGTTTGCATCTACCTCGAGGCGATTTGTGCTCCCAGTGGTCAAACCTAAAATGATTCGGTCTTCAACCACCGGCAAGAGAATACCTGATCGTTCTCCAGCCTCCTCTCTGACGGTAGCTTTCCGCTCATTTTCCTGAACCTTCCGGTCCTGCTTCTGCTGCTGCTGCTGCTGCTGCTGCTGCTGCTGCTGCTGCTTGCTGTTTGGACCGGACGACTTGGCGCGTTCGTCTTTGCGTCGGGGCGTCGCTATCTCTTGTGCAGGGTCTGCGCATCACGGACGTCCCGTTCCGGCCGATCTCGCCCTCGCACTCCAACCGATCCCCGATGGGGTTGCTCCCCGCGCTCGTCGGGTCGCCTCCCCGCCGCGAGGCTCGCCGCACCACCATCAGCGGCGGTGGCGGCGCCAGCAACAACAACATGCACGCGCGTAGCGCCTCGGTCAGCGGCGGCGGCGGCGGGGTCACCCCGTCCTCCCCAGGGTATTTTCTCGGGGTGCACAACGGCGGTAGCAGCAGCTCGGCCGGCGGCGTCAGCAGCGGCGAGTTTCACCCCGCCGGTTCCCTGCAACTCAGCTCGCCGTGGTCTTCCGTGCACCAGCACCAGCAGCATCAACAGCATCAGCAGCAACAGCAGCAACAGCAACAGCAGGGCTACAGTGGCGGCGGTGGCGGCGGGACCTCCGCCGCCGGGAACTTTGGCGCGGCAGTCAGCGCCTACAACTCCTCCCCCGGAGTTCTCCAACACGAAGGGGGCGGGGCTAGCGTGCTGGCTCCCTCTCCGTCTCCCTCGGGGGCAGCGATGCATGTGCGTGCGTCTAGAGGGCTTGCTAGCGCCGGCGGCACTGGCGGCGCCGGTGCCGGCGTAGAGATCGCCAAGATCGTTGACTTCTCGCCTACGTGGGACTATGCGCCTGGTGGAGCGAAGCTGCTTATCTGCCTGGCGGCCCCCGTGGATGTGGAGGTTGGAATGCCGGGGCCTAAGGTCTACTTCGCCGACCGCGCGGCGCCCGTAAGTCGCCATCCCGTAGTGCGTGTATTGGTCTCGTGTGCCTCGCAGTGTGTGTCACGGTTGTTGGTGGTGTTGGGGTGAGTGTGAGTGCTACAAGCCCCTCTTTTCGAACAGGTTGGGGCAGGAAGGCTTGCGTGAGTTCTAGAGGCGACCGGAAATACGATGAATCACGTAGGGCGTGCTGTGTCTCGTGTCACGCCCACCCCTTTTTTCACCACAAACCACAACATACTCTACAAGGTAACTTGTGGTTACAGAACACCGATAACGTCGCCCGGCATGCCCCACCGCCCTTCTGGTTAGTTATGCCAGCAGCACCTCTGCAACACCACTCTCGCCACTGCCCCGTGCCTCGCGTGCCTGTCCTAAACGTATGTTTCTGCGCGTTGTGTTGTTCTACAGGCGGAGATGGTGTCGCAGACAGTCCTGCGTTGCAAGGTTCCGCCTGGGCCCGGTGTTGACGGCACGGGGCAAGTCCCCATCCACGTCGAGGTTCCCTCGCGGTCGTCGATTGGCTTGCGTCGCACCAGCAGCGCCAACAGCGTGGCGTTCGACTCTGGGTCTCGCGGGCGGCAGCAGGGGGGAGATATGTTCGAGTACCGGTGCTCCGCGAACAGCCCGTCCGGGTCTTCCGCTGCCCCAACAATAAGCCGCAGCGGAACGCCTAGGGTGAGAAAGAGGGGCCATGTTTAGTGAGGTTGTTTCGGAAGGGTGGAATCCGACGTGTTGTTGGTTGTTTCGACTGGCGCAACGGATTGGAAAATTCTTCCTCACGTCTTTTCGTGTGTGGTGTTGGTGCTCGGTTGTTGGTTGGCAGTTGGTGGGTGGGGTAGTGCCCATGCTATCTGAGCGTCGTTCTGATGCACAATATTGTCGTACCTTTCCCGTTCGTTACGGGATCTTTCTTGGTTGTCGAACCACTGCGGTGTTCTAGCGTGGCGCAATATCCGCCTCTCCTGACTGCATGCGATCCGCTGAACATTACTTCCCGACGTATATATTCGACTCAGCAACTGATGCTCGCGTCCACCCCTTTGGTCCGTCCTCTTACACCCCATGTAATCCCGTACACCAAACACGAGCCCAGACTCCGGCCAAGCGGCTTACCTGGCACGAGACAAAGGAGGACATCGCCGCCGCTGGTGGTCAGGGCCTCGGCGTGCGCAAGCGAGACTGGGGCGAGGTTACCGCCGCGGCCGCCTCCTCGTCCCCATCCCCGATGGAAGCGGTCTTGCCCTCGCCGATGGCGGCCTCCTCCTCCTCCTCGCCCTTCGGGGCGCTGCACAACCAGCAGGGCCGCCGCCCCCCTCCCCGCAGCAGCACGCCCCGCGAGAGGGAGACCCCGTCGTGGGTCTGCAGCGGCGACGCCGGGGGCGGGAAGGTCGCCGGGCGGGACTCCCTCGGTTCGAACCGTCGCGCGGGTGGTGTCGGCGGTGTCGGCGGCAATTCGCGGAGGGGCCTCGCCGGCGCGGCGTGGCGGCGGGCGTCTGCGGACCTCGGGCAGACGGCGGCCGCCGCCACCGCTTCCTCCGCCGCCGGCCCCGCGGCAGAATCGGGGGAGGACAGCCTTGGCTACCCGCTCCTGCCCTGCGACGGGAGGGAGTGCAAGATTCGCATCGTGGAGAGGCTCGACCAGATCAAGGGCTCCCGCGTGTCGGGCGCGGATTCGGAAGCGCCGGCAGGAGGTGCAGGCTCTGGGGCGTTCGTCCAAGGAATTGTGGGCACAGCCGCCGCCGGTGACGGCGGGGTCGGCGGTGCGTGGCCGAAGATGGGCGGTGGTGCGCAGCAGCAGGTGTCCTCGGGCAAGGTGGGGGATTCCCCTTACGCGCCCGGGGGGCTTGTGCAGCCGGGAGTCGGGGGCGGGGCGGGAGGCGGAGAGCTTGATGATTCGGAGCTAAGCAAGCTAGGAGACAGGGAGCTCGAGGACCTGCTAGAGCAGATGTGGATGCAGGTCATGGGACAGGTAAGATGGACAAGAGGGGAAGGCGTAGGAACACCCACTTCGCTATGAACCGGAACGGGGCGTGTTCGGCTGGTACAGGTTGGGTGGCATTCGGCTGAGTAAGTCGATGAAGGGAGGGCTTGTGGGCAACGACGGCGGGGGAGCAGACTGCTCCTCGCGTCCGTTTTGTAACATGGTAGTGTCTGTCCGCGCGAATACATATGATTTCACTTCGCCGGACCGGCGAATGAGGCTTACGTCGATGGCTGATACAAACCACAGGTAGGTAGGCCTTGCCCTGGCCGCCACGTGTTTTGTTCCATGGCGTTTTCTCTCATGGGGACACAGCGGTCGGCACAAGGAGCTCGATCGCGAGGAAATGGGAGTTGCATGCATGCTTGGATTTGAAACCCTGTACCCGCACAACACATACAGATTCGTCTAAAGGTAGGTCGTTACGTACCTTCATTTTTTTTTGCTGGAGGGGGCTCCCTTCTCCGTTGTGTCCTGGCCCATCGCCCGAATCCGTTGCGTCATTCAATATCGAAACTGTAAAATAGAATGACGAAAGAAGTATAGGCTGTGTCAGCAGGGCTTGCAACGTTTTTCTCCCACACAGTGCGCTAAAAGCGCTGGAGGTGCTTTCCCGTGAATCCCGCACCCCCTCAATGGTCTAACGACTACGGCATGCACGACTATGAGTAACTCCCCCCCCCCCCCCCCCCCCCCCCCCCCCCCCCCCCCCCCCCCCCCCCCNTCCCCCCCCCCCCCCCCCCCCCCCCCCGGCCCGATGGATGATACTTAACGCGTTCGTGGTGCCCCGTTCCCTGTGATGCGGCGATCCCTCAGCTCACTGATCTGGAGTCCGAGCTCAATGCCTTGGACTCTCGAGGCTTCAGCGTCCTGCACTACACGTGTCTGCACAACCTTGGCGCACTCGTTCCGGTGCTGGTTGAGAGGGGTGCGGACGTGAACCTGCGGACTGGGGACGGGAAGAAACAGGTGAAGAGGACAGAATCAAGCCACAAGACGAAATTTTGATTACGCATCTGGACAAATTATCCCCGTTCGCGTTGGGCCGACCTTGTTCATCAACCCGGAGTAGTGTTGTTTCTGTTGGTGTTAAATAGAGCAGACGTTTTGGCTGACTTGGGTCAAACTCGTCTTGTTGAGGGTGTTTTTTTTTTCGTGAAGCGAAGCTCGATGCTTCGGGTTGATTTGCCATCATCATCTTTCTTGTTTGGTATATACTCGTTTCTTGGATGGCCGTGTAACGTACCTGATGGGGGGAGATGCTTGGCACGTTGGACGCTGCGTTTGTGGTGGTGTATCGAATTGCGTGATTGCGCTCTCAGTCTTTGCTGATCGATCTCACTCCACTTTTTTCACCCTTTCGAACAAACACGGTTGGATTGACAACGGTCAACAGAGTTGTTAGTAAATCTGTCTCAGCCGGACGCTTGAATCCTTTCGTCGTCCCTTGTCTGATCTGTCTCGTCCGCCTTTTACTTCCAACTCGTTTGGTTTGAAATCGCAAATAGACTCCTCTGCACTTGGCAGCCAGAGGCGGGAGCATCGGCATCGTTCAAGAGCTTGTCAAGCAGGGCGCGATGGTAGATGCAGCCGACTCCGATGGGCTCACGGCCGGTAAGCCTGTGCGCGTGTGCGTGCGTACGGTTGTGTCATTCGTTGACCTTACGGGCCGTTCCTCCTTCTCTTTTCGTCGCGGCCTGGTCCTAAGGCTTGTGGCAGGAGGCCACAAGTTGCAGTTGTGTGTCGATCTCTCTCAATAGCTCTCACCTGCGCCGCACGAGCTGGGGGTAGCGGGAGGTGTCTGACGTGGTTCATTGCCGATATATTCGGTAGAAGCCTCTCTCTCGACGCCCGCACCCGTCGAATGAACGGGGCACGTGTGCTACCACCGCACCTGCAAGCGGGGGCGCACACGGCCTTGCAGGTTTTTCTCAGTTTCCTGGTCCCAATGCCCATACCTCTCATTCAGCCGTGTTTGTACATACTGTGCATGCATGAATCCCGTGTGTCCCGCCCCGCCTTACCGTCTCCCCCCTCAAACGACACGCAGACAAGCTGGCCACTCGCTGCAACAAGCAAGACGTGGCCCTCTGGCTCTGGTCGAAGAGCGGCGCGGCATCTGCCGCCACCGCCGTCGCCGGTGCCGCCGGGCACCCCAGCAACTTCAACAGCAGCTGCAGCGGCGGCGGCGCAGCCGCAGCCGCAGCCTCCGCCACAGCCGCCGCAGGCGGCGTTGGGCAAGGCTCCCCGTCCACCCCGGGACTTATGCCACCTTGGACAGGCGGCGTCTCCCCCGCGAGGGGCGCTTGCCCGCCGTCCCCGTGCCCTCCGCCCTCGCCCTGGGGGGTCGGTGGGGTTGGTGAAGGGTGGTACGCGCCCGGCGGGGCAGCGGGAAGTTCCTCACAGCAGCAGCAGAAGCAGAAGCAACAGTCGTTGCCGTCACCGTCGCCGCGCCGCTCGCTCAACGGTACTCCCCCGCGCAGACCAGTCGACGGGACCCCTCCGCTGGACCAGGCGTCCAGCGCCGGCATCGTTGGGTTTTCCCCACGGCACCACCCTGCGGCGGGCGCCGTCGGCGGTGGCGTCGGCGGCGCTGCGGCCGACGAGGCGCCCGCGCCGTCGTCTAGGTGGGGGAGCCCGAGCCCCGCGAGCACGGGAGGCGTGAACGCAGCCGGGGTGCCAGGGGGAGGCGGCGGGGACAATTGTGCGGCGGGAGGCAAGTCGGAAGAGGGCCCGTGGGGGCTCGGTATTCCTCCACCTGGGGGAGGCGGTGTCAGCGGAGGTGTCGGTGGTCCCCACAGTAGTGCCGACATGGAGGAGGCCGGCCACGCGAGCGGTGACAGGGGACTCGACGACTGGGAATCGGACGAGGGGGACCGCGAGAACGGGAGCTCGACTGAGCAGCTGCTCCAGGACGCGTTCGCGAGCCTTAGGTGAGCTCCTTCTTTTTCGGGTCAAGTCTCTTCGTTTGCCGGAAAATGGTAGGTTGGCACGGTGGTGTTGGCTTTTGATGATGCATTTGTGGAAGACGAGGATGGTGTTCTAACGGGCTGCGGTTTGGCTGTGAAAGGGATTCGTGGAAAGCACGATCCCGAGGAGCGTTGGGTGCCAAGTCCTCTCTAGAGGGTACGCCAAGTGGGATGAAGTTCACCATCGAACGTTGAGGCTCCGATTTGTGGAAGCGGGCGTGCAGAGACAGCGTGCGTTGAGCTGTCATGGGCTTCTCGATTGAGAAGACCCGACGGGTCGACGTGTTTATTGACAATCTGCCTCCAGCTGTTGCTGACTCCCCCCCTCTTCCCCGCCGCTGCCAACCGCGCGAACTACTGAATGACCCCGGATGATGTTGCTTTTTGTTTTTGCACGACGAGCAGTCTACACGAGAAGTGTGCGCTGTCGCTGCACGTTTCGCACCAGCAGCAGGGGGCCGCGGGCAAGGATGCCGGTGCCACCGTTCGCAAAGACCCGTGCGAGGTATGCATGCACGCGTACTCGAAATGCGTGCATTACCCCGCCCTTACAGAAATCACGCCAAGTCTTGGGAGCATATGTTAGCGATGACTCGATGAAGCAAGCGGCGGGGGTGTCAAGCAGGAAGGGGTTTGCGTTGTTCTTCGTATCGTACCCGGCATCATCGTGCTTGAAGCATTCGCGTTTGAAGGTCGGCCCCGGTCGGTGTCGGGTGTCTAACAACGAGGCCGCCGCCACTGACCAACCACATCGCTCACTTCATCATCCATCGGTTAACCTATTGTTTTTTGTTTCGCTGCCCTCTTCCCCTGTTTGTCCCTATTGTTCCGTTTTCCTCGCAAAGCTCCAACCCCGGCTCTCCCGGATATCGAAGGAGCTTGCCGGCGTCGAAGAGCGCGGCTTGCGGGAGGAGGACCTCCGTGCGATCATGTCGATGATGGGACCCTCGGACTTGAGCGAGGTGGAAGACGAGGTCAAGGTCATCCAGCAGAACTTCAGGGCGTGGATCTTGCGGTGCAACTACAAGAGCCTCAGGAAGGCGGCCAAGACTCTGCAGGTGGGTGGCCAGCGGTGGTTGTTGTTGTTGGTGGTATTCACGCCGCTGCTGCTGCTGCTGCTCCTGCTCCTGCTCTTCGATCTATGATCTATATGGAGTTTCCTTCATCGATTTTCAAGACCGTAAAATCCCAAGTCAGTCTGGAGGGTTGGTTGGGTTACAGGTGGCAGGCATCACGAGAACGATTACTAATATTCGTCCTTGCGCAAGGGGCCCTCCAAGTGGAAACATTGGAACACCTCTAGGTTACGTGTCAATCTTGGTCGCGGTGGGGGGGGACAGGCCTCATATATCCCCAGGAGGGGACGTTTTGACACAATCCCCGGAATTTCGACATTTTTCGGGCACTTTTTCCAGCGCGCGCGCGCGGGATCCCACACAGAGCTCGTGGAAAATATGGCCACACGCTCAAAGAACACGCGTCAATCTTGGTCGCGAGGACTAGTGCATGACGACACGAAAGCCTACAAATTTAGGGTGTTGATGTGTTTTAGAATGCGGCACGAAAGTCATTTCAATAAGATTATTTTGGTTTTACTTTAGACACTAAATCCTATATGATGGACTGTTGCAAATGAGCCGCGTAAAGTGGCGATCCTGCGTGTCAATGTTGGCCCGGGAGGGGGAGGGGGGTTCCACGGTTTCCACATGGAGGGACCCTTGCCTTGCGGCTGGCTGCAACAACTCCTTTGAGCCCCCCGCACGCCACGCTCGTGATTGAAATAACGCACCATTTTTCTCGCCACGGCCGACGCGGCGTAGTTCTACCCGATCTCATCTTGGCGCCCACCACCCCCCTCCTCGTGTTTGCACCGTGGTTTGCCGATTCCTTCCAGGTTGCCTGGCGCGAACGCCAAAAGCAGCGCATCGGCGAAGGAGGGCCGGCCGCCCTCTCCAGCCCCGCCTCGTTAACCCGGATGTCGTTGTTCCAAGGCATGGGCGGCGGGTCTGCCGTCGGCTTTGGCAGCAACAGGGGCGACAGCATGAGCGCCCTCACAGTCGACGGCGGCGACGGCGGCGGCGGGGGGGGGCCGGAGCCGATGGACGAAGCGAAAGACGAGTATCACAGCGGGCACGATAACAACAGCGGGGTGGAGAGCAGCAGCGATGCGGGCTGCGCGGTGGCGGCCGGCGCCGGCCTGTCCCTCGGCAAGCAGGGCCCGACCGAAGACGAACGGGCTACGCGCGAGGAGAGAGCGGCGAAGGCTCTCCAGGCCGCCGCCCGCGTGATGCTCGCGAGGAAGGGCAGGTTCCAGAGGCTGGCTCGGGAGACGAGCGCCCTCCTCGTCATCCAGAAGCGCTCCAGGGAGTGGCTCAAGCACAAGCAGGGCGAGGAGGAGGAGGAGGGCGGTGCCGGAGAGGGAGCCGCTGCTGCTGCCGCCGCCGCCGCCGCCGCCGCCGCCCCTTCATTCTCGCTACAGGGTTCTTAATGACTGCCCACCCACCTTCCGTCCCCAGGGAGCGACGAGAGGAAAGAGAGGGGGGGGAGGGGGGGNGGGAGCGACGAGAGGAAAGGGGGGGGGGGGAGGGGGGGATTGTCCGTTCGTGCGGCCGGGCATTGGTTTGTGCCATAGATGGCCCCGCGAGATAAAAGAGCACCCGCGCTGTTGTAGAGAGTCAGCAGCCCGTGTGGGAGTGGGAGGGCTCGGTGGGGACCATGATCGAGTGGTAGTCTTGGTCGTGCTCTTACTGTCGTGTCTTTTCTTGTTTTCGTTTACTGTTTTTCCTGAGACTGTGGCACGGCTGTGATCTCAGCTGTTGGGGCTGCCTCTTTNGGGGGGGTGGCTTCTTTATTTGTGTTTTGTGTTGGGGAATCGAACACCTTTTGTGCGCGTGTCGCACGGGGCTTTGACGACAGGGGCGGGGGGGGGCGCTACAACATATTCTTCCCCCTGCTGAGTTCTGCCCGTGCCTCAAATGACGGGCGGTGTGGTGCATATATGGCGGGGTTTGACTGACGTGTTAACTTAGGGTGTCGTTTGTTTAGTGGTGTGTGTGTTAGTCCTTCCGTTTTGGCGCAGTTATTTGTGTGGTTATATCACTTTGATTACTGAGTCGTGTCGATGAGTTTTGCGGCAACGCTCGGACGTGCATCAAAGGGCTGTATCTCGTGTACGTGCTTGGGGCATGTTTTTTTTTTTTTTTCTCGGTTCCCAAAGGCGAACTCGGCGAGGTCTTGCTCCTTACGGTGCCCCAGCTAACAGTAGTAGGTGTGTTTTGGTGACGACGTGGCGATGGACTTTGAGCGCTCGTGTAAAATAAGCCCGGCGGGAGCGTGTACATCATCGTTTGTCAAGGATACTGATAGATTGAATGTCAACTTGGTGGATCATGGGTTGCCCGGGCGGGGGCGTGGTCAAGAAAAGGAGAGCCGGTTGCTTGGTAGGCAGGCAGCGTAGTTGCGCGCTCTCCTCATCTACACTATGGTGTGGTGTGGTTGGTGTCTTGCACTGAGTACAAGTTACCGTTTTGTGCGTCTTAGGGGCTTTGTGCAAGGATTAATGTTTTTTCCAAGGTCCAGGGAGGGAGGGGGGGGGGGGGGGGGGGGGGG
>CACKRE030004798.1:138860-154744 GCA_902602495.3 Ectocarpus sp. CCAP 1310/34 | reverse complement strand
GGCTTCGAATGCGAAGACCGTGTTCATGTAGTCGCGGAATGTCCGTTGTACAAGAAGGAGAGGGAAGTGTACGTGACTGAGCTGGGAAAAATAGATGGAACGTACAGGGAGATGTTTGAGGCATGGAATAGAGAGGACAGGACGGTAGCTGTAGTGGGGCATAGGAGGTGGGTTGAAAAGGCGGGAAGGGATATCGTTAGGATAGACAGACTAGGGAAGACATTTTTGAGCCACCATTGGCAAAGTAGACAGGAACGATTGGCCATCGGTGATTGGTCCTGTGGGAACAATGCTCCGTCCTCTCGAGGACGCGTGGTCAATGGTCTAACCGCTAAGACATGCAAAACATAAGAGTACGCCCCCCCCCCGCGGGTGGTAAAAATAAAAAAATGCAATAGTTGTGCCCCCTTTGGTTGGCGAAAAATTCAAAAAGTGGAAAAAAAAAAAACTGTGAACGGACCATTAGTTGAGAAATATTTTGTCAAGAAAAAAAGGTAATTTCGGGAAATAAGAAAAGAAGCCTAAGAAACGCAGCTAGTTCAAGCTCGGCCACAACATAAGAAACGTCTCAATAAGAAACATGATCGTGCGATACCCCCAAGACAATAGAAACAACGGGTAGAAGCTGGGGGAGCGTGTCCAAAGAAACGTCCCACTGCCGCTGCTGCTGCTGCTGTTACTGCGATGCTCCGACCCCCCACTTAGCTCATGTATTGTAATTTTTTGGTAGGGGCAGAAAGTGGTCATGTTTGCGGCGCCCCCCGCGCCCCAGCGCCGCACTGCTGCTGTGCTTCTATGCTGCCACAACCGCCAATGTTGACCACACCGAGCTGTAGGCGTAGTGCTGCATGAAGACTTCATGTGTTGTTGCTTTCTTCGCCATCAGAAAAAAGAAAATACGAGAAGCAGCAGGATGCGACAGCCCAAAGGAATAAGAAATTCATGTTAAGAAATTGGCCAACTTCGGCTGGTCCTTCAGCCCAGAGTAAGAAATTGAGGCTCGACACGATTTTGACGTTTCTTATCTCCGGGCCCTCTCTGTAGTGTAAACAAACCCAGCCACCAATATAGCAAACGAGCATACATATACCTAATAATTACGACGCTCGACGCTGCTGCTCGACACAACAACAAGCGACACAGCAAGATACTGCTTCATGTAGTAGTCGTACGGAGAGCTGTAGATCGCATAGTCGCGGGCGCGTTCATGCACATGCATGCTCGACGTAGACGGCCCACGGTCAGAGAGTAGTAATGTGCTTTCATGTAATATACGTATTTACTACAATAAGTACCATGTGGCAACAGGAACCTCCATTCATCGCAAACTCCAACATTATTGTATGTGGCACCGTTCACACCTTACTTCGTCCAAAGTATACAAGCACTGACTGGTTGCTTCTGGTGGACGCTGTGAGCGCGAAAGAACGTGGAGCCCCAACCACAAGCAATCTTAGGAGAGCAACCCATAGACTACTCACCAAACGCGAACACAACAACATCATAATCACCATGAACAATGCACACGAAAGCACGTCAAAACAAACGCATAAGTAAGGTGAAATATGGTACTATTGCATGGGTATATGTAGGCTGAACGACTTCGCTCAGCCGGCCACAGGTGGTGTACTGCTACGCGATCTCTCCACAGGGCGAGGGGGAAGCGTGCGGTCTCGGTGTGCTTGGTGAAGAGTCCTCCACCAAGCGACGCTCTCATTGCCACTCCGTGCATACACCAAGCGTTTCCCCCCAGCGTTGGCCCTGCGGCTGGCGCCTCGCTGGTTCACGGACCATTCCGCAACCTCGTCTGGCAGCTTCGCGCCGGCAAAATGAAGGCACGGTACGAAGAGAGTGCATTTCGGGCAGCGTTCCCTGCCTTTTTGCTGCCCCCGTGAGGGTGACACGCTGTTGTTTTTGTGTTTGCCGGGCTCAGCCTGGTCAAAGCTGCCCTGTTCGCTCTGGAGTTTCCGATCCGCGATTCTGGCGGTCTCCCTAGGCTTCGTGACTCGAATCATCCAATCGTACAAGTCTGCCTCGGGAACGCCATCCCCGCCTACCCCTCCTTGCTTGTCCATCAGGTGCTGCACCAGCTTCCGCTCCTTTTCCTCTTCCTCTCGGCGAAACCTGTCGAGCTCCCAATCGACGGCCGCCTCGTGACCATCGGCCGCCGCGATGGCCAACAGCTGCGCCAGGTCCGCGAAGCCTCTCTCGAATGCGTACGCTCCGGCGACCTTGCCGTGAATGTCCGTCAGGGCTGCATCGGCCTTGTGCCGCAGGAGAATGATCACCATCTTGAGGTCGCCCGCCGCGGCCGCTGCCATCAACGCAGTGCGGCCATTTCGATTGGAATAGTTGGGGTCGGCCCCTTCTTGAATGAGCGAACGCACCGAACTCGACTGCCCTCGATACGCAGCGGAGATTAGCGCCGTGTGTCCGGAGTCGCTCTCCGTGTCTGGAGCGGCGCGACCTTCGTGCAAGATCGAAACGGTTAGGAGGATCTTTGATCGAATCTGTCCCAGCTGGAACTGCGTCACGTCTAGGAATCCCGAAAGGCCTCCGTCTCTTGCTGACTCGGATAGCACCTCCGGCAGCGGCTCCGGCAGGGTTTGGTTGTGCCCTTCTTCCGTTGCCGTGGCAGAAACCGCGGACGTCGGTCTATGTTCGCTTTGTTTTCTCGAAGACGTTGGTCGCCTGCCGCTACTCGCAGACGATAACGGCCGGGTATCGCCGCTTATCGCAGATGACACCTGCCTGCTGCTGCTGCCGGTCATCGTAGGCCCCGGCCTACTACCACCGCTGTTGGAAGCCACGGAGGCTGTCCTAGAGTTCCTTTTCGAGTCGTCTTCTACCGTTTCGCCGGACGAAATTGCGTCCAGCATTCGCTGCTCCGCGACCCGAAGAGCATTCTCAGCGTTCATGTCCGCGAACGTGTACACCCCGCGGTCGCCAAACGCTTGAGTCTCCTGCAGCCAGAGGCCGAAAACGCCCCACCCTGCTTTGGCGGCATGCTCTCCGGCCACGTGCCCTTGGTGGCACTTCACCGCGGGCTTGGCACCCAGCCGCATCAGGCACCGCGCCATGGCCTCGTTTCGGTGGATCGCCGCGATCGCCAACGGCGTTAGGCCGCGGTTCACGCTGCTTCGGTGGTTCAGCGCCCTGGTCGCTTTCATGTCGCCGACAACCTTGTCCGCTCGGAGAGTCTCTACGAGGAACTGCGCGATGTCCCTCCTGCCGTGGCGGGAGGCGATGCTCATCGCCGTCCAGCCCGAGCATCCTTCGACCTCGACGTCTGCTCCTTCCTCAAGGAGGGCGTCCACCATCGCATAGTCGTTGCGTTTCACCGCCCACATGAGAGCCGTCATGCCCTTCGAGCTGCCGTGGTTTATGTCCGCTCCTGCAGCCAACAGTCGTTGGATAATCGGAATGGATCGCTTCAAGACGGCGGCTATCATCGGGAATAGCCCGCTGCGCAGCTCGGTGCTGGGGTCGGCTCCCGATTCAAGCAAGACGCAAACACGGTCCATGTCCTTGGCATCCAGCGCGTGCCTCAGATGCTCGGATCGGTGGTGGTGAGAAAAGTTCTTGAGCAAGGCTGCATCGTGGGGAGCGATGTCTATTCGCCACTGCTGCCGCCGTTGGGACTCGTAGATGAGCATCTGCTTTCGGTGGAAGTCGGCCACCTTCATCTGAAGGAGACGGCAGCGATGGTCGATGCTGTGCACCGGGCCGGTCGCCGGCACCACGCCCAGGCGAACACACTCGCGTCGCACCTGTTTCGCCAGAAGGTCCGAGAGAGGCGAGGACGAGCGGCATGAGCAATCGTTAGGCGTGGGTGGTACACTGACAAGGCTAACTTTAGATGGCATCCGGACAACATGATCACGCAGGAATCGGCCGCATCACAAATTTGGTGAAAAGCGCACCCGGAAGCCCGTCTGGGCCGTATGGCAAACAACAGGAAGTCTTCATTATCGAAAATTCTTTGGTCGTACGAGATCTTGGTCACTGACTTACACGTCGTGACCCAGAAAACAGAGCCAGCAACTTTTCACATCGTAAAACCAGCAATCGAAGCCTGCAGCGTCTCACCTGAATCAGAGCATCGTAGAGGGAGAGGTCCGTGGGAGGCGTGCGAATGACAACAGGATGAGTGTGGTTGCTCCCTTCCGCCAGACGCCGCGTGTCGCAGTGGTGAGAGTCCCTGGAACAGGGCACTTCGTTGGAGAATTCGTGACCCGTCAGGCTGGTGTAGTATTGCTGTGATGACGTCGGCGGGGGGGGGGAGGCGGCACAGTGGAATAAGACCATGCGAACGCAAGCAAATCAGAAAAAAACATCTTGGGGTTGCTACAGATGGTCTTCCGCGTCGACCCTGTCGTAGATATGCGGTGTCGGTCCTGGAGAATTGTACCTGTCGTTGTGCAAGTTGCTTCTCCGCGATTCCATGAGCTGATCCTGAGCAAAATCCATGTTACTTGCAGTTCTGGGCCCGTGCCCCATACGTGTTTATATAAGTCGAGTACCACGTCAAGCGCAGGTAAGCTAAACCTCGCTGTCTGCAACACGTCAGCTCGGCACCCGCCCAACCCAGGCTGCTGCTACTGCTCCGGTTGAGCAAACTCAATGCAAGGTTGCTGAGCCCCGCGAGTGAAATCGCGGTCTTGTGCCACAGCGAGATAACTCACCCCCTCACCCTCGCCCTCCCACCCGTTATTCTGTGCATGCATATCGTACCTGAAGCCCCGAGACTCGATCTCGCTGATGAATCTGAGCGATTTTGGAGAAGTTCAGCGGATTGTTCTGCATGTCCAGCAACGCTAGAAACTGTTTCGTGAGCACCTGCCGGAGGAGCATCGATCATCGACAGGACGATTCCGATTCCTTAAGGTTGCCAGAGAAACGTGTGAAGTATCAGGGGTAGTGTGCGACTACCGCCCGGCAACGACGTCCCTTTCTTTCAAAAAGGATATTACTTGCTACAATACTGCTCCCGCCCGCGTACCGTACCTTCTTGACCATGTTGTGAATCTTCGCTGGCGTATGTTGCCGAAAGCCGCCACATTCGGGCCGAGCGAAGAACGTGGAGAATTTTGAACCCTGTTCGGCGGAGATTGGGGTGTGCAGCCCTAGCGCGCACCGCTGTTGAGCGACCACTTCATCCAGCCACGTCTTCAGAGTGGCGAACTCCAAAAGACTCTCGTTGGTGTCAAGTTCCTGTTCCAGGTTGTGACCGTACTTGTCCATGAGCGGCCTGGGACAGCCTTTCTTTGTGTTGCTATTTGTTTAAGGGGAAGAGGGTAAAAGAAAATGCGGCGGGAATTTTTTCAGAACCAGTGGTGTCATTCACCCTCTGTTGGTTCCGATTGCTTTGGGGGTGACCAAATGATAGTTCGCCATCAAGTAAAGCGAGCTCGACCGCAGCACCGGCGATTGATTGTGCCCAGCCCGGTAGCTTCACCTATAGGGGCATATCCGTTCGCCTTTTGCGGTAGTGGGGAAGCCCCAGGGCGAGAACTGGTACGCCTTGATCTCGAGGAGGCGAGGATCGACGTCCCTGAGGAGCGCAAGAAACCTGCGTTTGGCCATGATCGCTGGGGTGCCTCGGTAGCTGTGCCACGTTCTTAACACGGTCTTCTCGAAAGGTGTTGACCATTCTGTGTCTGTACAGTCGCCAGACGTGGCTTGCTTGTGTATCGCGTTGATGCGGGCCTGTTGTAGCGCGGCCGATGGACAGAGAGACGAGCGTGCGCGTGTCTCTAACAGTGAAAAGAGAAGGTTCCCCGGTAGTCGGCAATAAATGTGATCCTCCAACCGGGAACAGCTACATATGCAGAACAGCTGATGCGCCAAAACAGCGCAGCGTCGAATGTAGAGCTGCGTACACAGTTCAGAATAGTTATACTGGTGTAACTGGGTGTTGCAAAGGCGTGGGTGGCGCAAGGTTCAGGACACCTAGATAACACATGTTGCGGAGACAGCCGCGCTGTGCAGCAATAACGAGCGTTACATAACCCCACACACCCTCACCAATTTTTTTCCAGTAGGTTTTTCTCCATGGTACGTCCGCCAGTTATTCGTGGCAAACACGAACATTGCATCTAGATGCTTAGGGTCCGTGGGCAAGGTTCCTGGCGCGCAGGCAGGAACAAGCGCTTGTGTTGCTCGATCTACTTGTCGCCAGGCCTCGACGTCGAGGTCCCCGTCGGCTGCCCGCATCACGATCTGTGACACAAGTGGGCAAGAAAGCCACACCCTCGGAGAGAAGCGAGCGGCCTGGCCGTGAAAATTCTTCAGCTCGTCGTATGCCTCACATGCACTCCCACGTCGCACGTTGTATGCGTGGTATGCGCGGATGCGCGGCGGCGCAAACAAAAGCCGGGGGTTCGCCGGGTGAAATTTTAGACTACATGGCCCCGGCGAACCGCCATCCATGTGCGCCCTTGTTGTAGAAGGCAAGAGAGCGAAGGGCGGACAGCGGGAGAGCCAACCTTTCCTCCGGTCCTTCCTTCTCTCGCTCTCTCTCCCTCCTCCACGGCAGTGCTTTAGGCACCACCATGCGCGCCTTTAACGTCGCCGCTCTCAGTGCAGGTGATCAAGCGGCACCTTCTGCGTCGTTTGCTACAAGCGGTAGTAGGCAGAATGTTTTGCGTTGAGTTCAACAGTTCAACCCGCAAACGTCAACACTTGATGTTCCCCTACATCTCACGCCGCTACAGCAACTGCAAGAACAGCACTGGGCTACTCCTCCTGTAGCGTAAGCGGTTTATCTTGTGTGCCTTTAGAGTTGCGGTTGCCCTAGGAGCAAATAAGTGAGAGCTGTGAGGGATGTTGGGTTCATCTCGGCTCTCCGAATCATGTTTGGCCATGTTGACGTGCTGTGCTTCCCTCTTCCCTCACCCGTTGCGGACGCCGCCGTCCTCTTATATCCCCCCGGCATTGCAGTCCTCATACCGTTGTCTTGATCGGGCCAGTTGGATCCTCCTTAGCACGCTTCTGTCGTTGCGGGATGTGCATTTCTGCTTGCCTTCTTCCCTCAGGCTTTGCGAACGGCTGGCGCACCTGCTGCGCCTTTGAGACGTTGATTATTCCCACACCCCGGCACCCCCACCCATGTCCCCCGCGGCGAAAATTTGCCAGTACTAGCACAGAAAAACCGCGCGCCAGTAGCTCGGTACAGCGACCTAGGCCTACCCACTGCACCACAACCTAGCTTGGGGTGTTGGGTTTGGGTTTGGGTTAGAGTTAGGGATAGGGTTTAGGGGTGGGTTCGGCCTAGTGAGGCCTAGCGCCTTGGTGCTGCCTGAGGGCTGGAAACCCGCTGTGGCTTTGGTTTCGTGTCTACCTCCAACCACAACCCAAAAATTGTTGAACTGGCGAGCGCTTTTTCTGTGCCAGTACTGGCAAATTTCCGCCGCCCGCCCATGTCCACCCCGCTTGCTCCACAACAACCCGACCCTTCAGGAGCAGCAGCCGCTGGCTTCATGTCATCAGTCGATGGCTTCATGTCGCCAGCAGCCGCCTTCCTCTCTGCGGCGGGCCGGGCAACAACAACTCCCGCGACAACAAGAAGAACACCGCGGGCGCCAACGGCGATGCTTTCGTACGCGGACAAGCTGCGGGAGGCGCAGGCGGCCAAGGCAGCGAAGGCGGCAGACGGCCAGGCTTTGCCCCACTCTCCCGAACCGGCAACAACACCAGCAGCAGCACCAGCAGCACCAGCAGCACCAGCAGCAACCCCTGCGCCTCCTAGCGGTGGTGCTATGCCGAAAGTCGCGGAATCTCCGTTCTCTGAGAGTCTTCAGGAGGAACTCCGAGTCGCCATCACGATCCTCGCGGCGAGGTTGCAACGAGAGAAGCCCATGAGCCGCCAGGAGTTCGAGAGGTTCGAGTCCGCCGTGGGCGTCATCGTCGAGGTATACAACAATGTAATGTCTGTGGTTGTGGTGTACAAGCAAGCAGACTCATCGTGTGCGTAAGGAGGACAGCGGTGTTGATCGGTTTTGGTATCTACCACCGTAGACATGACCGGTGCGAACATGGATAGGTGTACTACGTCCTATTACTACGTCCTATGTTGACTTCGAATCGCGCCTGCCGCCTAGGCAGCTCTACTGCCTATGTAGAACTGCTTGGATAGTTCAGTTGCGCCCGACTCTCTTTTCGGTTCAACATGGGATCCGTACACACAGGGTAACGACGACAGGTTTTCAAACATCCCCCCCGTCTCCCAGACCAACACGCCCGCTGCCTTTCATCTTCGTCTTTGGCCGCTTTCTGTAAAGGATGCCCTTCCGTTGCAGAAGCTGCCTTCGCCGGCATCCCCGGCAAGCCCTGTGGCGGCCGCAGCGGCGGCCCCTCCGCGACTAGTGGTGACGCAGTCCCCCGTACCCAACGACGACAGCGACGGTGACGATGATGATGACTTCGAAACGGAGGGGCCAGAGTGGGATGCCAAAAAAGTACAGTACGGTCTGCCGATGGGAGCGCGGAACACGTACGACATCGACGACATGGAGAAGATGAACCCGGAAGAGTACCAGGCAGCGCTCAGGCGAGTGTATGTGTGTCTGTCTCTGTGTGTGTATTTTTATTATTTGCATCAACGCGCTAACCAGCTGACCAACGAGAAGACGTCAGTCTTACTGCGGTTGAAAACACAAAACGCTTCTAAATACCCTTAAGTGGGACCCCGTGAGGGTGTGTGTGTGTGGCGTACATGCAGGTGTGACACGAGGAAAATCCCTCCGTTCTGTGCCCATGCATGGATGGGTTTGTATACATGTTGTGAAGTAAAGTCTGCGTCGATGCATGCACGGGTTTGACTGGATGTTGTGACGACGTCAAAAGGTGTTAAATTCCCAGCCAATACTTTCGTCTGTTGGAGGATGTCTTCTCACACTACATGTGCCGGCATCCCTCATGTATTGAAAACTATTCATGGTATCCTGGGACTGGTTTACCCTCCCAAGGCGTGCGCGTAACGAAGTTGTAGTCATCGTAGAGAAATGGCCGTGCGTCAAGGCTTCATTGCGTGTCCAACGTTGATTTATATCCCGGAGTATTTGTATTGCCGTGAATTCTTGGTGCTTCCCCCGCCCGCCCCCCTGCCCGCGCGCCATGATCACGTTGTTTTGGCGTCCGAACAGGGAAAAGGTGGTGAATAGAGCGCAGTCCGTACGAAAAACGGGATCATACGGGTGAGTGGCGCTTCTCGAACCGGCGTTTTTGCTTGCAGTAGACCTCGGCAGTCCAATTTTGAAGCGACTCCAAGTAGCACTCTTTAGCCGAACGGTGGAAGGCGCGGTTGCAAGAGTTTACGACTCTGGGGAAGAAGGCGTGGCTTGCCTCACGGCAGTCTGCCCTCCCCTCGTGTCTTGTTTTCTTTTGCGGTCCAACCCGCCTCTCGCACCGTAGTCGTGTACCCGGCTCTCTCTACCTGTGGGGCTATGATCGAGCCCACCCGCTATGTGCAGCATCGTGGGAAACTGCTGCAGCTACCAAGCAAGCTGCCAACAACGGTGTTGTGGCCACGCGCGGCCTAAGACTGGCTCTTTCCCCTCTTGTGATGGGTTCGTAGAACTCGCTCTTGGCTGGGTTGTGTGTGGCCGTCCTTTGCATGTTCGGACTCGACCGAATTTTACGTGGGTTTGGCGCCGTGTGCGCAACCGCTTGCTTGCTCCCAAAAGATGCGATCGTGCCACTTATGCAGCAGCCAACAAGCCCATCAACAAGAAGAGCGGCCACATGCGTACGTCACGTACTATTCGTTGATTAATGACTTGGTGCACGCTTCGTTCGGTTTTCTCCGCATCCTGTATCAAGCGCACACCTGACCAACTTCACTGACAACCTTCCCACGTGAGTCTGCAGTTATCAAGTGCTTATCCCCCCCTTCTCCAACGGTCTACTAACTACGGCATGCGTTTACATGGGTACACCCCCCGCTGTCTGTTTTTGCACCTGACTCGCACGCACAATCTACGTGTGCCTCCCTTGTTTCTCATCCCCCCCCACCCGTGGTTTGCTCCTAGGGTATGGATACAGAACAACCATGGGCATGTTCCTCGTTTCCATACATACGCCGGCGGGTCTATCGTCGTAGGATCATCTTGCCTCTTGCTTCGCCTCGTGGGCCTCTTTCATCATGCGTGGTTGGTTTGTTTGTTTGTTTGTTTGTTTGTTTGCCAGGAACATTGTCTCGAACGAGTATCTAAAGTTTTTGGGCAAGAACCCCAAGACTGGCGACGAAAAGTTCAAGAAGAACGAGGAGTTTGTGAAAAGCAAGGGCCGTGAGGATTTCCGGTCGTACGGACGGAACGCAGGCGCAAAAAAATAAGAAATACTACTCATGCCCACGTGGTTTTCTTATGTCCCAAAGTGATGCTGGTTCCGGCTCGCTCACCGAAGGGCCGACTGCGGTCGGGTCGGGAAACACTTGCCATCGAGACAGTCGGTGCGGCTGCCGTGGCAGTGTCGAGCCGCGGTTCACCGGACAATCGGAGAGTGTTAGCATGATCACTTGAACCTGCTGCTGCCGTGGTTTAGATACGGTGAGAGGAGAGGGTGTTTGCTTTGTTCCTGGGGGTTGGACCTTCGAGCGTGGTGCGCGTGCTCCCCTTGACTTGTGTCTTGTCTGGGTGATCGGGTGATGGTGATCATTGTCTCGCCGGAAGAAATGTGGACAGAACGATGTGTTGCCTTCGTCACATGCTGTCGTCTGCGGTGGGTTGTGGTTGCTGGGCAGTGCCCTTTGCAGGGGTGGAAAGGATTCAATTTTTCGTTTCATGGTCACTCTTTTGTCAGAGACCAAACAAGAAGTTAAGCAGGAGGACGGTGCCGAGAAGAGCCAGTCCCACCCGATGCAGCGAAAGCAGCCCTTTGAAAGACTTGCTGGAATGCAGACCGGACACCCGGGGTACGAAGAATCGATGAAGCGGCATGAATCGTTATCTGAGCTGTCCTGCTTACCACGGGCTGTTGAAATGGCCCGAGCAATTGTGAGCGCTCATGAGGTTTCCTTTTCAGGGGGGCGTTGCGAGGCGAACCCCGTGTTGCGTCCCGGACGGACTGCTAGGTGCGTGCGTGGAGGCGTGTTTCTGTCGTAACGGACGTCACAACCTACTGGTGGTGACGAGACCACGCGTTTTCCGCTTCAACATACAAGCTGCCGAATTTTGCCTCGGACGGTAGAAGTACCACTGAAATAGGGTCGACAGAACTGCTTGCAGATTCTGTTTGATGGATGTCGCTTGATAATTAGCACCACAAAAGGAGACCGAGGGCGGATGCGTGCCCGCTACAGTGGACAAAGAAGCCTGCTGCGTTTCCGTTTTTGGCCGAGCGGCTGTATTCCTTTCGAGAAAGGGGTTCGTGTGTCGGTCGATGTCAACATGAAAGTCACGATCCATAACCACGCTGAACTCGACAGCCCGACTCGTGTGACCTTGTGACCGCCTCGTGTGCGTTTCACCACGTGAAAAGAAGCAGCGTGTCAATGGCTCAGCGTATCAAGGGCAGACACGCACAGTCTCCACACGAAACGATGTTCCAGGTATGTATATGAACAGTACCGAGCCCGCCGGGGCGTGTGGGTTATCCTCGCGTCACAAACCCCCGTTCTATTGCAGGGTGGCGAGGGTCGTTCGAAAAGGCTAAGGCAGAGCTAGACTATTGTACATCTTCCGTGAAGAACATTGGTTTTGAATCCGTGCTTCTGCCGTCGCACACCATTGCTTTCTAGTGCTAGTGGATAACCTGGCCAGGTACTTGGTTACTCGTTGGTCCCTCGGCACACATAGAAAAAGTACAGGGCTGTACAAGAGGGTTGCTCGCTAACGACCAATGGCCACACCATCGTCAGTCAGTTCGTGTGTAAGGCATGAATCCGGTAGGTGCTTTTCGGCGCTGGCGATGTTCGATTTCAGCTGCATGATGAAACCGTAGATAGCAGATGAGTTGACAACGTCACAACGCATAGTAGTCAATCAGGTGTCGAGGCACGAGAACGGCAGTGAGACCTTCGCAAACTTTTACTTCTACCAATCAAGGCACACGCACAAATCTTGAACAAAACCAAGGACGGGGAGGCGGCAGTTTAGCATTTGGTTTCCTGGCACAAAAACTCGAGCCAACACGTGGTTGAAGAAATAGAGCTGTTCCACCCGCTCATGTGTTTCGGGCACTCGACTCGGTACAGGAGTCCACTACAGATGGCAAGGAACTAATCTAACCGTCGTTCTCGAAGACGCTCTCTCTCTCTCGCATCCCCGACACCAGCGCGCATGACTCCCTCCTCATCTCTCTTGCTGTGGGTCGTCCTGGCTCAGCGGGGTTTGTAACAGTCGATTGCCTCCAGTGTAATTACTCTCCGAACTGGAATACCCCCCAACCAAACAGTCAGTCCATTCGGTCCGCCTTCGTACTTCCGAGCCCTGCCGTCACGCGGAGTCCAAGCAGCGGCTTGCTCATGCGTCCTCGCAGCTATGTACTTACTGACGTGTTACAAGCATATAGCTCTGTTCCCCAGCTCCCAGTTGGTACACTGGACCTCTCCCACCCGCACCGTGGAGGAAACCGCTGTCATCTGATCGGCCTCATGTGCTGCGCAAAAGCCTGCAAAGCAAGAGGCGGGCGGGGCGGGCAGGTGGACGGGACGGACAGACGCCACTCCTTTGAACATGTCTTACAACTTGTCGCGTGCGGCGTGTGGAGTGGTGCGTGGGAGGGTACACTCCGAGGCATGTATGTCCTTGGCACACTCTAGTTCCGACGCCGGAACGATGCACGCTACAGTAGGTGTTCGCCAAATAGGGTTCTGGAGAGGGCCGGGCTGGGCTGGGCTGGGCTCCGACTGGCCCAAGAGATAGACAAACCAACACCAAAATGGGTGCCAAGGGCCACCGGGGTACCTGCCGTTGTCTAACACCTGCACGGCAACTACGGGGGCGCGTATGCGTCCCGGTGTAACAAAGTCATGAAAGCAAAAAAATCAAAACAGGTGCCTCAGCGGGGAAAGCGTGTTTCGGTTCTATCTCCTCACCTTAAGAGCGGTCGCAATGGCGGGTCCATCTGCAGCCCCTTCCACGGCTAGCTGCAACTGCTCGGCCACCTGCCGTGCCGTGTTCGTTGCGACACACAACAGAAAAGCAGCGAGGAGACACCGCTGAGACTCGACGCGAAGAACCACGACATTAGAGCGTGCGGGCATAAACACGTCTGGCAGACCGGAGGACAACAACCCCCCGCGGTAAAAGAACGGCATGGGACACACACGCAAAAGAAAATGCATATAGAAATCCCGTACGAAGAAACCACGACAGGCATGTTTCTCCTGCATACCCGTGCAGAGGCTCCACGAAACAAACCCCTTCCTGCTGCGTACCCCATACCTGCGGGGTACAGCCACACGCCAGCGCGGCGACGCCGACAAATCTCGCCGAGCCGCCGCTAGCCTCCCTGGCCTCCTTAAGCAAGGCCCCCATGTTCACGATGGCGCTCATGGCGGCCGCGTCCCTCAGGTCGAGCCCCGTCGGCGGCGCGCCGTCCACCAGACACTTGAGGGCGGCGGGGACGGCCCGCTCGCAGACGAACGCCGTCACGGCAGACTGAACTCCCGGCTCCATGTCCACCGTCGGACCCGACCCCGTCCACAGCCCCCCGCCCTTCCCCGACAGCGCTCGCCGTTGCGTGGCGGCTGCCCGCAGGCTCTTCTTCGCCCCACCGCCTCCCGCAGCACCACCGGCCGGGCCGTTGGCGGAAGCACCACCCTTCCCGGCGCCGACGTCTCCCCCGCTTCGACCGCGGTTGAAGCCGCCCAAGAGGAGGGAGAATATGTAGAGGCAGGTCTTCTTTGTCGAGGCGTCCTCGGCGCCCGAGAGCCCGTCGACCACCGACCGAAGCACCCCGTCCAGGTGGGGCGCGTTTGTCGGGGAAGAGAGCACGCCGGCGAGACCGTTCGACGAGACGTGCTGGATCACGCTGAAGCACAGCTTCTGGAACCCCGCTCGCTCGGCCACCTCGTGCGCGAGCAGCTGCTGCGCTTCCGCCCCCACTGCCCCGGCCCCGCCGCTGGTAGCAGCAGCCCCGTCTGCCGCCGCTGCTGCGGCGGCTGGCAACTTTGCCGTCGTCCCGTTCGGCCACCCGCCTCCCCCCGAGTCTGACCCCTCCCCGCTGGCTTGCTGTTGAGCGCCGCCGTCGTTTGCGGCAGCGGCGGCGGCCGCCGCGGTGGTGGAACCAGCGCCCGGGGTGAGCTGGTACGTTCGGCGAATGAACGGCATGAGGGCGCCGTCAAGGAGCTGGGCTGACTTCGGGCCGTACTCGATGGTGAGCTGGTTCAGGACCTGGGCAACCTGAGGTGGCCCCAGCAAGCGGGAGCGTGCACAAGTTGCAGCAGTAGTGGGAGTGGGGCAAAAGACAGGGAGGGGCGGGGGCGACAATGACGGGGGCGAGGTGCGTGTCGCGAAGACGGATCTGCCAATCACCGGCGCGGGACTTCGAACAACGCCGTCGTTTTCTTTACTTTTGCTGCTGCTGACCGAAAACGTTCGGTGGCGGTGCATCGGCCGCCAGGCACAGCGCGTGCCGCCGACCCTTGCCAACAGCAGGCACCAGGGAGCAACTTTGCCCACCAACAGCGACAGCAGGAGGAGAAAAACAAAAAGAAGTCAAACCATACACAACGCAAACGCTTCCTCTTTCGGGTAAGGAGTCACAGTTCACGTACATACGTACGTACCTCCATCAGATCCTTGCCGTCGCCCTCCTGCACCAGCACGAGCAACGCCGACAGCGGCAAGGCGCGCAGCAGGCCTTCGCCCAGACAGGGGATGAGCCCGTGCACGAGGAACATCGTCTTGGCCCGGAGAGCCACGTGTCGAGGAAAAGACATCAGGGCCGACGTCGCCGCCTCCAACGCCTGAAAAAAGAAAAAGAAAAAAAAAGGTGTTGAGCGCGTGGGAGTGAGAGCGCATGTATGCGTGCGTCTAACTGTGTGTACCAACAGCAACAAGATTTTCCTTGCTGCTTAGAGGCGTTTTGACGCTTTGAAGTGCTACTACCTGCGGGGATCAACTGTCGTTCCGCCTTGAATTCCGAAGGCGGAAAGGCGATGTAACACCGGCGAACGCTGCACGCCGACTGATCCTCAACCGTTTCTTGTTGAGTTTCAATATCGAGGCATCAAGTGCTGAGACAGCACGCACGCACGCACATGCTTCTTGCTCCTTCCAACTAAGGGGTTGGCCCTAGCGCGGGGAGGGGGGGGTGCAATCTTTTCGAGTTGATGCCAATCAAAGAAAATGCTTGTGCTTGTGGGCTTGTGGGGTTGCAACACGTACATCACAAGCAAGCTTCTGGTCGCGTAGCGTCACGACAATGCGTGCTCACCAGAGCGGCAAAGCCAGACAGACGCCCACACCGCAGCGCAACGTTGTACGCAAACGGTTACAGGCGACTAGGCAGCCGTGGTCTTATCCACGACAATGTCACGTCGCGTCCGTCTCTCCCAACATAGCGATACATGGTCTACCATACCGGCTCCGACCTACAGAGTAGTTGTTGAATACACGGCTGACTAGCTGGAACAACCGACCAGCACCACGACCAACCCCCCCCCCCCTTTTTTGCGGCAACCATGAACTGTGGTCGAGGGGCTTGTGTTGTGCGGAGTCGAGACCCTCACTCCGCGCAAGGGNTGGTGATATGAGAGCCTGGTCCGGTGAGAACCCGGCGTGCTCCGTCCCGGCTTTGTAGGGATGCGAGGTCAATGGTCTAGTGACTACGGCATGCACGACTATTGAGCACCCCCCCCCTCCCCCCCTTGGGATTCCAAGGGACATGACGAGAATAGAGTTCAAGAACTGTTGTGACAGGGAGGGACTGCACTG